>CM051022.1:15444974-15484974 GCA_027704905.1 Muraenolepis orangiensis | reverse complement strand
TACCACAGAGACCAGAGAGAGAGAGACCAGAGATGTACACAGAGACCAGAGATGTACCACAGAGACCAGAGAGAGAGAGACCAGAGAGAGAACAACCAAAAAGAGAGAGAGACAAGAGAGAAAGAGGAGTTAGTCATCGGTGAACTTTCCTGCACTATTCTCTCTAAGAACAGCCGTGTGTGTGTGTGAGTGTGTGTGTGTTTGCATGCGAGTGTGTGTGTGTTCCCATGAGAGGTGTGTGTGTTCCATGAGAGTGGTGTGTGTGTGTGTGTGTGTGTTCCCATGAGAGTGTGTGTGTGTGTGTGTGTGTGTGTGTGCGCGCGTTCCCATGCGAGTGTGTATGCATTCGTGTGCGTGTGTGCGTGGTAAACTTGGACACAGACCGGGCCCCCCGAGTGTTGCCAGGGCGATTATAATTGCACTCTAGTATAAACACAGGGAAAAACAAGGCTCATCCCATTCACGCCATTCGCACATGTCTCCGCGTTCCCGAGTCCCACGCCGGGGGCCCCGGGGCCGAGAGAGAGAGAGAGAGAGAGGAGAGAGAGAGAGAGAGAGAGAGGAGAGAGAGAGAGAGAGAGAGAGAGAGACCCTTCCCCTTTAATCAGCCGTGGTGTACACCAGCCCGGGCCACAATTATTCACACAATTACACTAACTCACTTATGACAAGAAAAACACACACACACACACACACACACACACACACACACACACACACACAGCGTATCAGCGGACCACAGGACATGCTAGCAGGCCGCGCGCTCCTCCGCCAGCCAAGCTAACAGCCCTGAGAACAGATGGAGCTGGCACCAGGTCACTGCAAACAAGATATTGGTGGTTTTTGGGTTTTTTTTTTAAACATGCTCTGGTTTGGTACCGGCTACACTAGATTAGATGATATTAGGGATGAAAAACCCGAAAAACGTTTGCAGTTTTTCACCAAATTGACCACGTCAGAGTACAGGCATCGTTGGAGAGAGCCCGCTGGTATTTTCAGGATGGATTTCACAAATTACATCCCTAAAAAATAAAAATAAAAAAAAGGATAATTCTGTTTGATTATTGTTTTTTTTACACTTCACCAGGGAAAGAAACGGGAGAGCTCTTATTTCGCCCCGGGGAAATATTTCCACACACCCCGAGAAGAAGGTAATTATCCCCATTAAACGACTTGGCGTAAGTTATGCTCACCGGAAAAATATATATATTTTATGCACATTTTTCACGGCGGTGCCAAACGTATGCAAGAAAAACACAAGACGGCGGCGTGTTCTTCTTGCGCACGTTCGTTCGGCACCGCCGTGAAAAATGTGCATTTTAACATAAAAAAACCCCACCAAAACAAGTGTACAAATACAAAATAAATTGAAAAAACATGTGGATAAATTTATGGAAAGTCCAGCCTCCGTGCGTAAGGTGCAGTGGAGACTTGTGAGGCTTGTGGTCGAGGCGGAGGCAGCTGTGTGCGAGGCTTCTGTGGAGTGACGGTGGGGAGAAGTTGAGACGGAGCATGCCGACGACTCATCGCCCCACACTGACCTGATCCCAAACTTGGCCACCCTCCCGCACTCTCCCCCCCCCTCCCTCCCGCACTCTCCCCCCCCCTCCCTTTCTTTCCACTCCCTTCTCTCTTCCACTCTCCCTTTTCTTACACCGTTTTCCTCTCTCTCTCTCTCTCTCTCTCTCTCTCTCTCTCTCTCTCTCTCTCTCTCCTCTCTCTCTCTCTCTCTCTCTCTCTCTCTCTCTCTCTCCTCTCTCTCTCTCTCTCTCTCTCTCTCTCTCTCTCTCTCTCTCTCTCTCTCTCTCTCTCTCTCTCCTCTCTCTCTCTCTCTCCTCTCTCTCTCTCTCTCTCTCCCTCCCCCCCCCCCCCCCCACTGCCCTTTATGAGTCATCTAAACTCCCACGCCCTCTTCTTTCAACACCCCTCCGGTTGTCTTCCTCTCTCTCTCGCTCTCCCCCCCCCTCTCTTTTTATTCCCCCTCTCTCTCTCACTCTTCTCTCCCCCTCTCTCTCGCTCTTCCCTTTTCTCCCAGTCTTTGCTATCTCTCTCTCTCTCCCCCCTCTCTCACACTCTTCTCTCCCCCTCTCGCTCTCTTCTCTCCCCCCCTCTCTCTCTTCACTCTCTCAGAAGGGTAAGCTTTTCCTGTAAGTCACGGTAACTTGCACAAGCGCTGGGAGGACTGGGAACCCGAGTGCGTAGTTCTGAGTTTGTGGTTCTGAGTGTGTTGTTCCAAGTGTGTAGTTCTTAATGTGTGTGGTTCTGATTTTGTGGTTCTGATTTTGTGGTTCTGAGTGCGTGGTTCTGAGTGCGTGGTTTCTGAGGATGTAGTTCCGAGTGCGTAGTTCCGAGTGCGTGGTTCTGAGTGCGTGGTTCTGAGTGCGTGGTTCCGAGTGTGTGATTCCGAGTGCGTGGTTCTGAGTGAGTAGTTCTGAGTGCGTGGTTCCGAGTGCGTGGTTCTGAGTGCGTGGTTTCTGAGTATGTAGTTCTGAGTGCGTGGTTTCTGAGTATGTAGTTCCGAGTGCGTAGTTCCGAGTGTGTGGTTCCGCGTGAGTAGTTCTGAGTGCGTGGTTCTGAGTATGTAGTTCCGAGTGCGTAGTTCCATGGCGTGCGTGGTTCTGAGTGTGTAGTTCCATGGCGTGCGTGGTTCTGAGTGCGTGGTGCTGAGTGCGTAGTTCCATGGCGTGCGTGGTTCTGAGTGCGTGGTTCTGAGTGCGTAGTTCTGAATGTGTGGTTCCACGGCGTGTGTGGTTCCGCGGCGTGCGTAGTTCTGAGTGCGTAGTTCCACGGCGTGCGGACGTCACTCCTCCGTCCCTCTGAGGCAGCGGCGGCGGCGGCGGCCGTGCCAGACCGCACTGAGCCCAGTAACGCTTCCCCGGCGTTCCTCTCCAATTAGAAGCAAGCTGAAATGCCTCCAACCTTTTCCCCAGCCTCCATCATCGCAATTAGGAGGGAGAAGGGGGGGGGGGCTCTTTGCTTTCGAACAATCCCAACACACACACACACACACACACACACACACGGAGAGAGAAACGGACACGCACACAGACGCGTTCCAAGGCCGTCCGAGAAAGAAAAATCTTGTGACTTGGCAACCGCACCGTGACACTAGAAGGCTAGCAGGGGAGTAGAGTCCAAGATGTTTGTTATGCTGCTCTTTCCACAAAACCTCTCTCTGGTTCAGGCCAGAGGAAGGCGGGTCGGGATGGAGGGGGGCAGAACGCCATCACATTACGTTAACCTGTTGTTTTGAGAAGACCAAGCTGCGAGCGGCCCCCCCCCCTGCTCTAGAGTTCCGTTCTTGGATTGCGCAGATTAATGCCTTCTGGAGTCCAAGTGAACCGGCCATGTGAGAACGAAGCACTGGGCACGAGGCAAACAAGCCAGCAAAGTGCAACTACGGCAACAATGTACAACAACAACAAACTAAAAAATATATAAACCAATAAGTGGTACCTGATGGTGGGTAACCTATCCAGGCGAGACTCCGGGCTCCAGGCGAGGGCGTCGACACTCACGTCCAGGTGGAAGGCACGCAGAACCGTGAACTCCACTCCCTCCACCTCCGGATCTTCTTCCTGGGGGGGGGGGGGGGGGGAGAGAAGATGAAGCCGTTAGGTGTCTCTGGTTAGACAACTTATTGTACCGTGTACCCGAGCACTGGTTCTGCTCTCGAAGGCTTGTTGGAAAGGAAATGGACTGATGACTTCTGGCGACTAGTAGTTCTCTTGACTAAATGGACTGCCTTGTAGTTAGTAAAGCGCTTTTTTCCAAAGCGCTTTACCGGTCATGCCTCACATTCATACACACCCATTCATCCATCAACGGCGGAGTCAGCCATGCAAGGAGACAGCCAGCAGGTCAGGAGCAGTTAGGGTTACGGTGTCTTGCTCAAGGACACCTGGACAGTTGTTGCTAGGAGGAGCCGGGGGATCGAACCAGCAACCTTCCGGTTGTGAGGTGACCGCTCTATCCCCTGAGCTACTGTTGCCCCACTACCTGTTGAAAGACCTTATTGTAATGAAATGTCTTATATATGATGTTGTTATACATGTGTATGTGTACATTATATTATTATGGCTTGTTAGCAAGGAAATGCACTTATGACGTATGGTGACTAGTAGTTTTTTTGCCTACCTGTTGAATGACCTTATTGTAAGTCACGTTGGACAAAAGTGTCTGCTAAATGACTGTGATGTAAAGTGATGTGTGTTAATATGTGGGAGGAAGAGTCAAAACTTGAATGTTGACTCATGGGGCTACTTGAAAATGTAAACTAAGAGTACTGTACACTGTAATTATTGTTAGTATTAAGATAAAGGCTCCATTTTAAATCACCCTAGTCCAACAGATTCAGTTTCCACCCAAACCAATACCATGACAAGTCAACCACACACAACACGCTCAACATTTAGGTGGTTTTTCACACTCGGCAAGTGGGTCAAATTGAGTTGCCAAATGTAAATTTGTACTTGCCCGAATAAAAAATAGTTTTATTTATGAGTGGTTATCAAATAACCAGGGCTAAAGCTAATTGTCATGTTTCATCTTTATTTAAGCCAATAGTCTTGTTTTTTGTTTACCACTAGCCCAATCGGGCTAGTGAGTTGTTTTATTTACTAGCCCCGGGCCACCGTGCAAAAGCACCTAGAATTGATGTTCATCACGAGAGAACGACTCATCTTACTCACGTCAGGTCACACACACCATTGGATAAAAGCATCTCTGGAAGCCCCAAAAAGTAGCACTATACATCCACCCAATTATACTTGGTGTGTGTGTGTGTGTGTGTGACTCACCTGAAAGAGACAGGTGCCCACCACAACATACTGGTTTCCTCCGTACGCCAGCAGGGAGCCGGGGGCGCCACTGTCGAAGGGGCTGAACTCCACCACGTGGACGTAGTCCTCACACGCCACCGTGTGGGTGGGGCTGCGGCTGGAGTCGTCCTGCATCCTCTGTGTGTGTGTGTGTGTGTGTGTGTGTGTGTGTGTGTGTGTGTGTGTGTGTGTGTCCTGGTGGATTTGTAGGTGGTGCAGCCTGGGGGACGGTCAAAAGTGTAGAAATGATAGGAATCAGTAGACAGTACATAAGATGGTGGTAGTCGATCATTAGCTGCAAACTGTGGTTTCAAGTTTCAAGATTTGTATTCAATCTTTGATTTTTTATTATATTCTTATTCAAGAAGTACAACGAAATGCTTACTCCCCATTCCCCCACGCGGTATGAATTTCATAAACACAATACTATACACACAGAAAATTACGTGACTGATTAAGTGACTGATGGATGATATGTATGTATATGATGTCTAGGCAGATTGCATACATGTAATGCTCTAATGCAATATGAACACCCATATACAATAATATAACTTTTTGCACATATTCTGAGCTGGTGATAACATGTCACTGTACCTTGTTGTACACATAAACAAAACCACATCTGAACACAAACGGTACTAATTAATAGGTGGCGTTCAATGATGTGCAATGCATTTTAAAGAAATCACCTTTGATCAACTGTATGTAATGGTAATATTTATACATGCCATTAAGAAGAAAATACCCTATATATATATATATATGAACACACAACTGACACATCACTGACACCCCCCCCCCCCACCCCCACACACACGTGTCAGATGTAAACAAGAGCCCCATTCAATGCCATACCACACATTTCACACATATTTCGCATATTACATAAATAAATACATGAATACATTAATACATGAAAGGTTCCTAAATGTATGTCATTGATACGTGACGTGTTCGCAATGAGAAACACGTTAAAAAGGAAAGCATATCCACGTTACCGGTAAGTATCGTGTTTTGGGTGTTTTGGCGCGTTTCATATATTTCAGTCCTGTTCCGGGTAGGAAATGGACCGATCCATTCACGGAGAAATGGAGAGGGGGTGGCTGCGAATAAGTGTTAGCAAACTATACTATGATATCAAGAAATACACCAAATATGTTATGTGTTATCAATAGACAAGAGTAAAGATTCACATTTAGTCTATTTATTTTGAAGAACATTTTAAATAAGGAATTATTTAGGAAAAGTTGTTTGTGATGAAAGCCCTCTGGCCGGTTCAACGCTTCTGATTGGCTGGAGCTGTGAATGACGCAGGCGATTTAAAATTTCAAAACACCAAACAGCTGCCAGCCTGGCGACGACAAAGATAAAGAAGCGTTTACTTAAGTGTGTGTGGGGCAATCAGGACAATAATAACCTCGTTGTGCTTTTTTTTTAATATATACTAACGCAACCATGGACGTAGAAGGTCGTCTGCGGACCATGACCGACTTCTTCAGGAGAGAATGCTTCAGAGTGCTGCAGTCTGAGAGGGTCACGGTGCATGGCGCTGACAGCATGCTGCTGGCTCTGCAGCTGGCCATGGCACAGGTTAATAAACAGGTATTTAACACACCGATATGAAACCCACACATATATCCAGCTTTATATACATATATCCAGTCCCAATTGTAAGGGATACACGTTTTGATACGTCTTCCAGTTGAGAGTAGGTTCATCTCTTTAAGTCGACAATCCTGCACATTTATAACTCCTCTACCTATAGTTTACATATTTATTGTTTATATACCTGTATGTATATACCTGTATGTATGTATGTATATATATATACCCCTGCTCACTAGCTGTATACTTACCTACCTATAATTCTGCACATATCTCATACCTACTCTATAAGTAATTTTGTTCCTGTTTTTAGTAGACCGTTTTTACATATTATGTATTACATTAACTGTACATTATATATTACCAGGCACTCTGGTTTAGATTCCAAATTCCTTTCGATGTGCTGTACTTGTGCTGTGCACTGACGATACATTTGAATCTAATCTAATTTTCCCACTGTCATGGCCCCTATTCCCGACATTGGAAGTATTATTTCCCACTGTAAACGGTTTGAGTACTTACCGAAACGTCAGTATTTACTGCTACTTGCTTGCCTTCTTCTTCTTCTTCTTCTTCTTCTTCTTCTTCTTCTTCTTCTTCTTCTTCTTCTTCTTCTTCTCCTCTGACGTGACAGGACACAGGGGAGTTTGAAGTGGCTCTGAGTGAGGTGATGGTGGTCTGGAGGTATTTGCTGCTGGACAAACTTGGCCTGCTACCTCGCGACAACCTGATTGAGCCGGAGAACTATGCCCTCATCCTGAAGGGGTACGAGTCCTTCTTGAAGCGCTCCAACACCGTGGATCTGGTCGACGTGCACTCTCTGTGCCACCGGCTGAGGGGGGAACCGGCCACCACCACCACCACGGCAGAGTCCTTGACCCCGGTGAGTTGACCCTGATATTGAAAAGAAAAAAACAAACCGGTTTATGATTGAACACGTAAATCTGAAGAATTGAATCGTCTTTATTGGTCACATGCATGTAAACACACAGTGAAATGAGTTTCTATGCATTTAACCCATCCTAGTATTAGGAGCAGTGGGTATCAGCTATTGTATATACAGCTGCCCGGGGAGCAGTGTCTGGTGTGTCTGGTGCCATGCTCAAGGGCACCTCGACAGTGCCCAGGTGTTTCAGGGACCTGAACCGGCGACCCTCCAGTTCCCAAGCTCAAGTCCTAACAAACTGAGCTACTACCGTGTCGCCTGAGATCAGATGGCCCACCGTGTTGTGGCGATGACGCGGACCACTGTATCTAACCATTAATCATTACACCTTCTGTTTTATTATTTCCCTGCCTAGGTCCAGATGTTTGAGTTTCTGTCTGGCAAGGTGGACGACCCTCCGCCAACGGAGCCCTCGGTTCCCTCAACACCGTCCGGTAAACGTGGGCCCAGCAGCCCCCAAGTAAGTGTAATGCTCCCTTTTTCCTCAGATTTAAAGGGAACCAACACACTGGACTGGTTTAGGGATTTGCTGACCCCTAGAGGTCAAAAAGGGCTGTAGGTAGGATCTGAGACTTGAGAGAGAGAGAACTGGCGAGCCAAAGATTTAGGAAATGGAGAGCAAAAATATTCCATACCAGTCATACAGAACAGTTATTTTCTCAGTCATAATAATAATAATAATAATAGTATGTTTGATTTGTATAGCGCTTTTTAAAATTCTAAAAAAGACACTTCAGTAAGATCTAAGGAACTGCTATAATAGCTCAAATAATAGCTCACATAAAGCTATATTTCTTTCTCGTTTGCTGATCTAAAAGAAACCCGTAAAATAACAATATCGAGGGTGGTAGCTACTACACACCTACAGACTATACATCTGTCAGCTAATAAACTCTGTCTTGGAAAGACTACTGATCTGAAGATGTCTAAATATTTACCTTGTTCCTGTCTGGGTCTTATGTACATACGTACATCTTAATCAATAGGTTGGAATTTAACAGTGGAAATAATTCTCATTTTACACTGGGAGGCTGAAACTGATATAAGCCATCATTAAGTAGTTTAATGGAACAACCTTGTGAATCAATGACTTGTTTGACTCACTCCTAATTAAACTATCAAGTAGAGAAAAGCACCACCTTTCATTCAACAACCTTTAACAAGGTCTATTTAAAGACCGGAGAACCTACCTTACGACAACAATTTATGGTGGTTGATGGATTTTAAGATGGTTGCAAACTCTAAGTATTCCAGTGTGTCATTTCTCTAAAATATGGCGATTGACCGTGTAAATGATTTGTCATATACCTGCCTCCCTCTTGGGCCATAAAACAGGGTATGTAAGGAACCGATCGCCAAAGATTGGCTTATAGTCGTTAAGTGGCAGGAACAATGAGCATGCCTTTTCTCTGTCTTGGCGGGAAGGACCTGTTTTCATAAAACAAATCGTTCCGCTCTTCAGTACAGCCAGTTCCTCCCTGGGGTCCAGTCCGGCCCTATTAACAGGAACCCTAAGTAATGCCACTTCAGTTGAACTCCCAGTTTCTCTTCAATTACCCCACAGATGTTTTGTGGGAGGAAGACACAATGCACACAGCATGCGCTCTGTATCCACTCGCCGGTTTTTCTATTAGCCCCCCTCTCCTCTCTGACACGGGGCAATTAAGGGGCTGCCCCGGTCTTTCCTAGCTAAACGGTTTGTTTTGGCCACGGGGGGGTCAGCTAATAACGGCAAGTTCCCATTGCGTTAAGGCTCCTCGTTCTTTTCCCCCGCTAACAACAGATAAAGACGGAGGTGAGGCTGGTGTTCCTCTCCTACTTGGACCTTCTGGTGAACTCAAAGAATGACCTGGCCTTGGCGCGGGTCCTGGACATCCCCAGCCGGGCGCTGGGACGCACGGCGTTCACCGAGCTGAAGCGCAGCGCGTGCGCCGCTAACACCTCCCTGTTCCTGGTGAGAAACCGGGGCAGGGGCAGCAGGCAGCCACAGCTTGACTTCTTCCTGTTTTTTTTTCTTTTTTAATGTTTACGCTAACGCCCAGACTTAAAACCCCCCCTCCCCGGCCTGCGTGTCTTGTTTTAATAGGAGTGCATTTGTTGTTATACAAAGGCGTGAGAAGTGAGTAACAAACTAAAAGCCAGCCGTGGATTAATAGTCAACGGCCTTTCGTGGTTCTGTTCAGTGAGTGTAGCTTTCCCTCGGTGTAACCGAGTGTGTCAAATAGTGGATAAACACACGCCCATGTCGACGTCCTGTCCTGAAGACATTACTGCTGTTTGTATTTCTAAAGCCATGCGACGCTCTCACTTACACTTCTCTCATCCCTGGCACTCACCATTGGAGGGAGATTTGATCGGAAGTCCAGTGACTTTCTGTCGGTGCTCTGGGTTTGTCTTGTGACGGCACATCGTCCTTAAGAAATATAAGAACACGGAGAGCAAGAGATGTGGCCCGAGTCCCACACCACAGATGGCTTTGATCGTAGCTCGCAATCATTTTCAAATTTCTCTGTGGGAAGTAGAACTTCCAGGACATGTCTGAGAAATCCAGAGGTCCTCGGGCTGTTAATTCCCGGGGGGGGGGGGGGGGGGGGGGGTTATTTCTGAGCAGTCATCGTTCAAAGTTTCTCAATGATTCAAGCCAATGTGCGCTTTTAATTCAGCGGGTTATTGTCCTTGCAGGCGGCCACGTCGTTTGTGAGGGCCATCCAGCTGGGGGGTAAGGGCTACGCCCCGGCCGAGTCTCACCCGCTGAGGAAACACGTCAAAGGCCTGTCTGAATTTGTCCAGTTTATGGACAACCTGGAGGAGATCCTGGGAGAGTTCCCGGACCCCTGGTACGTAGCTGTCACTGGGGACACACACACACACACACACACACACACACACACACACACACACACACACACACACACACACACACACACACACACACACACACACACACACACACACACACACACACACACACACACACACACACACACACACACACACACACACACACACACACACACACACACACACACACACACACAGCTCCTAATACTAGGATGGGTTAAATGCAGAGAAACACATTTCACTGTGTGTGTGTGTGTACCTATCCTCTCTATTGTACATGATCAATGCAGAGGATTCAATCCTCCAAGATTTAAGTGTAAGTGTGTATGCAGGTGCTTTTGGATTGTCCAGAGCCAATTAGACGGGAGGAGGAAAGGCGGATTGCTCCAGTTGTTTGTCTTAGCTATGAGTCCCAGGCGTGTGCACCAGTAGGTGTTCCAGCACACAGCCCTGCCCGGCGGCCCAGCTGCGGGGGCTGACGTGTTCTGTTTACCGCCGTGGCTTGTGGGCTACATCAAGATACTGCGTTTGGCGGTCGCCAGAGTCCCACCTGTTTCCAGTCAATTTTGAAGACTGAAGACTATTAACTTCAGTTATCGCGATAACGGTTTTCAATTTGCCAAAAAGCACGTCTGTCCTCGCTCACTCGCTTTTAACTCTCTTTGGTCTTTTGTAGATGAATTACCGCAGAACTTGCGTGGGCTTTTGAAACGGGGGGGGCGGCCCCCCCCCCCCCCCGTTTCAAAAGCCCACGCAAGTTCTGCGGTAATTCATCTACAAAAGCTTCTGGTACAGCTTATTTGGGATGATGTAGTTTGGCAACACAGCGAAAGTGTCCATCAGGAAGAGTTTGGTGGGTCCAGGGACTTTGACGATATGGCTTTGAGGTGAAGCTTTTTATTTAGTGGGCCTCTTTTGGCCCATGCTCTTCTTATCAGAGGCATCCAATGGTGTGGAGACACTGTTATTAAACCGACCCAAAGGGGGGGGTCGAGGGGACTCGCTCTCCCCCTCTCTCCTTTTTTTGTTGGAAGTGACCGGTTAGACATAAATAAGATGAGTTTACTTTTGGTGGATACTGTTGCTCAGGATGACTTTATTCTATACATGTTACGTTGTTCTGTTCACTTATCGGTTCTGGTTCCTCTTGGCCAGAATTTGGTATGACTCACACCATTCTGTTACTATTGGGCTGCGGTAGCTCAGGAGGTATAGCAGTCGTCTGGCAACCGGGAGGTTGCTGGTTCCATCCCCCGGCTCCTCCTCCTAGCCAAGCGTTGAGGTGTCCCTGAGCAAGACACCCTAACCCTTACTTACCTACCGTAAACCTCCCGTTTACCCGGGGTGTGTGTGTGTGTGTGTGTGTGTTGGTTCATCCATGCATCCAATGCGAGCCTCGTGTATGTGTGTGTGCGTTTGCTTCTTCTCAGTGTGTGCGGCGGCCGGCTGGTGACTGCCATCAGGGCGGCGCTGGTCAAGGGCCGCAGTGGCGAGGACCCGGTGTGCGCGGCCGCCACGGAGACCGCACACCACCTGAAGGAGAGGGTCGGCCAGCTGCACCGACGGCTGCAGGGCGGCGACGGCACCGCCACGGGGACGGGGATCAGCCCGGCCAGGGTAACGCTACCTCCTCCTGTCTTTATGGGATGTCTTAGACACTAAGACATCCCAGACAGACAGACAGTCTGTCTGGGATGTCTGATTTAAGTGTTTGTGTGTGAATAAATCTGAATCTGGCGTTCCCCTCAGCCCCGGGCGCACGTCATCAACCACGCCACGGCGCTGGGCGGCCGAGACACGGTGAAGGTGCTGCTGGCGCTGTTGGACCGGGAGGCCTCGGCCCCGCCCTGCAGGAACAAGGCCCACCTCCTGGCCGAGGGCCCGCTGACCTCCCTGGCCGGGGACCAAGGGGCCGCCGTGCTCACGCTGTTCAGGTTTGCTCGCTCGGTGCCCCACCTGACCATGCCTTTTTTTTAAAGTATTTTTTTTACGTATGTCCTATACATTTTGTTAATATGTTACTTGTAGCGGACGACTCCACGTGATGAGGAATCTGGTTTATTGCAGAGTTTTGAATCATGGAGAACAGAGCAGATGGAACATGCTACAGCTCTTCTCCTCTAGTGTTTGTGGTGGAGGCTGTTTTAACCTGTGGGTTAACCTTGGTTAACAAGGACCCACAGGTGTGCAGCCTCACCAGCCATAGAGGAATCAGTCTAACCAGTCTAAGTCTCAGGCCAGATCAGGTTGCTTCAACCAGCCACCAACCACACACACTTCAGTTACACATATATATATTTTTTACATTTCTAATGTCAATTTGGGGGGGGTTGAAAAGTTAGTACATGGAGAAGGATATCTGAGACTTCTATAAAGAAATGATCACCTATAATAACATTAATTGTGGTGTGTCTCACCTAATATATTAGATTGTTTTTGCTTTGATCACCCAGTCCTCTACCTCTACTAGGTGTGTTAACCTCTTCCTCTGTTCCTTAGATCTCCTGAAGCAGCGGTGGGAGATTCTCCAGAACCCCTGAAGAAGAGGGTCAAGATCCAGCAGGACCTGCTGAAACCTAAGGTGTCTGTCTGTCTCTGTCTGTTATCTATGTCTCTCTCTCTCTACCTCTCGCCCCACCCACACCGGTCCAGATGTAGCAGGACCTACAGAAACCCAATGTGTGTCTGTCTCTCGCTCTCTCTCCCCCACCCCACCCACATGGGTCCAGATCCGGGGCCTGCCGTTTAGCTCAAACCGAATCAGATGTGCAAACACTGAAAGCGTCTTCCCATCCTGCCGTTTCTCTGCGGCGCTGGATTGTTTATTTACTGAGCCGGAGCTCTCGGCGCTAACCGGGCCGCTCTCCGCCGGCCCCGTTTGCACAGCTGCGGCTCGAGGGGCCCCCGGGGTGTTCGCCGGAGGGGTTTTAAGGAGGGTGGGGCTGCTGCTGCTCCTAGATCAGTGTTGTAGCTGCGGCATATTCCGTCTGTGAGGGAGGAGGAGGGGGGGAGGTAGTAGTGGATTCGAAACCCACAGGCTGCTTGATGGCAGGTCGTCTCGGGGTCAGACACGGAGGCGATATGTGTCGCGCTGCTAAAGAATGAGCAGTTCCATGTGTGGCTGGACTGGCTCTCATCTGGTCGTAGTACATGCGACTGCTGACGCATGCTAAATGCTGAATTTTGAGATGGAATACATCACTCTGCCTGTGTGAACCCCTCTCTCGGCTCGGCTCCTTTCATAAATGTATGCTAAACACATTTGGCGAAGCGGCGGTGGCGGCTTTTTCCTTTTTCCACCCTTTTCTTTTTTTACATTTGATAGCGCTAGCAGATGCTCTCTCTCTCTCTCGCTCTCTCTCCCCCCCCCCCCCCCCCCCACATGCTGGCCGGCTTCCTGTTCTGAGTGCGTCGTAATGGTCCCCGGACGGCTCACCGCCTCCTGACCCGAACGGAAGCTCTTTGAGGCCCCCCCCCCCCCCACGGTTCACTTTGAAGACAGGGGCGCGGCGGTGCTGGTGGCGGCCAGGAGGAACTTCGGCGGGGGGGTGAGGGGGGGGGGGGGGTTATCGTTTATACCGTTGTCTGACTTGGCCGCCCGCGCTGAAGTAGTTTAGCGCAATGTCTGCTGGCGCTGAAAGGCGATGTGGAGGTGGGGGGGGAAATGACGTTTATCGCGGTAAAAGAAGCGAGACCGGAGACGGATGCCAAGCGGTTCACAAGTCGGATGACGTAACGTAATCGCAGCGGCGGAGTTACAACGCACACACACACCTGCGCGCTGACCTCACCGCGTGTGCGAGTAGTGCCGGTCACACAAATTGCTCACACCTGCCGTTTGGGGGGGGGGTGTGTGTGTGTGTGTGTGTGTGTGTGTGTGTGTGTGTGTGTGGTGTGTGTGTGTGTGTGTGTGTGTGTGTGTGTGTGTGTGTGTGTGTGTGTGGGGGGTGGCGCGCGCTTGTGTGAATGCATGCTGTGTGTTCCAGGGTCGCTTCAGGACGGGTTCCCCTGCCAGTAGAGGGGGGGGGGGGGGGGGGGGAAGAAGGGTGAGTTTGCGTGGTACCCCATAGAGGGGGAAACACGTAATGGGGCTGGAACTTATCCGGTCTGTAGTTGGGTTTTGTACGTTTGGCTCCAGTTCACTCCGTCCAGACGGCCTACCCACTGTTACCACCTCTGGTCCACGTTTTTATTAGCGATTTGTTAATGTAAGGGAATGGGGAATGTATTCTGCTCTCCTCATCGATGATGGGGGGGGGGGGGGGGGTCTTGCCTTGTTTCCTCAGAGGTTCTTCTGTTCTTGGTTCCCCTGTGCTCCCACGCTGATCATGTGCACTGTAGTATTACTACAGTATATTGTAGTATACTGTAGTAATATTATTCTGGTTCTGTTGTGCAGGCCAGAGGGTCGGAAACCCGCCGGTAAGGATCCGGTGATCCTGAGCCGGCTCCGATCAAACCTGTGAACCATGAGAGCTGATGATGATGTCATACCGATCTTTTGATCAGGGATTTTTAACGAGCCGCCGTCTTTAAACGGCACAATATGAGAACACGGGTCTCTTTTGTTGTTGTTGTTGTGGGGCCGGTTGTTCAAAGGACTAACTTAATCAGTCGTTACATTTCTAAATCAGTCGTTAACTGTGTTGTTCAAAGGGGGATCAGGCGAGTGATTAACTAATCACGAGTTAAGCAGTCGTTAAACGGTGATTAAGGAATTTTTACCCATAATTCTTGAAACAACTTCCTGTATCTCCTCCCACAAACACAACTCTAAAGATGGACGCTGACGGTAGTTAGCATCCATCCAATCGTTGGAAAAAACGAAATCCTTAGCAGAAGTTACTCTGTTAACAGAGATTTTCTATATTTATTATATATAAATGATTTCGATTCATATGTTAATTGTTGCCTTTCTTGATGGTATCTTCTCTAGCGATGTTTGGATTTGTGTTGTTGAGCAGCAAAAAGTTGGGCCAAAGCTAAACAAACAAGAATCACCAGAAATGTCTTCATCATAGTTGGATACACCTTCCTGTGTGCGGCACACTGCTCGCTTCCTTCCAGGTCCGCGCCGGCGCCCTGCGGTCCCAGTTCTCCTGCACCTACCGGGACCACGAGGACCCGCCGCTGATCCGCGTGCTGGACTTCCCCAGCGGGAGTCAGGTCCCCACCTGCGTCCACCCGGCGCCCAAAGCCTTCGGGTCGGCCCCCACCGCCACCCATCCAGGTAAGAACCTCAAACCTCCGGCACTTTCCCCTCCCCCACGCCAAGCCACCCGGGTGCCACCCCTGTTCCCCGGGGACCCGACTGTACGGTGAAGTACAGTGGAGCGTGAAGAGTGCAGCGTGTCTTCAATCCTCCTCCGCCACCCTAGTGACCTCTGATGTCACTCTTAAGCCTCAGATGTCAAACCCCTGCACACCACCCCCCCCCCCCCAGATGTCAAACCCCTGCACACCACCCACCCCCCCAGATGTCAAACCCCTGCACACACCCCCCCCCAGATGTCAAACCCCTGCACACCACCCCCCCCCCATCCCCTTCAGTTCCATGAACCCCTCGGACCCTGTGCCTGCCGTTAAGCACTCAACGATTTTATTTTATTTATTTTCCCCTGGCTGTGAAACCCGCACACCTCCACAGCTGTGCTGAGAAAACAAGAAGGTTCTCGGAGGCTCTGAGGCTTTCCCTCTCCTCCTCCTCCTCCTCCTCCTTTGTCTGTGGTGGGAATTGAGCACTTTTAACGAGCCTCTTACGTAAGCCCTTTTCTTCACGGCCTTCTTTCTTTTTTCCTTTTTTATTTATTTTGTATATTTATTTTGCTTCTTCCTTTGCTTTCTTTCTTTTTTTTCTCTTTGTTAGGTTTTATCAGAATCAGAATTCCACATACAAATACAAAATACAAAGAAATTGTCTAGCAAACCTCATGACACTCTTAAAACGATTGAAAAATATATAAAAAAACGTAGCTAAACAAAATGAACGGGTTAAGAATGTGCATCATTTATGGTTTGGTGCTTAACTTTAATTCCCCATTTTATTTATTTGTATCTTAATTAATTGATTGACTTTTTTATTTGTTTTCCACCAGCTGCAGGTGATGCATGTGTGCGGACCCTAGTTCCTCAGCCGGCGGCCGCCGTGGCCCCTCTAAAGCCCAGGAGAGGCCCCAACCACCAGGAGAGCCACGCCGGTGTGACCGGCGGTGGCGGCGGTGGTGGTGGTGGTCTAAAAAGGCCCACCGCCACCCCCACCACCACCGCCACTTCTCAGAATAACAAGGGGAGCAAGAGGAAGCAGGCGGGCACGGAGAACCAGCCTCCGGCAAAGAGGCCCTCGACCTCGGCCGCCGTTCCCGTCAAAACGCTCGCCAAGAGTGGCGCCCCCAAGGGGCAGAGCAAGAAGAAGCTTCTAGCGGGCCAGGGCAAGTTAACGAGCTTCTTCAGAGTCTAGGTCATCCCAAGTATTTTATTATTATTATTATTTTTAACACCGTGATTCAGTGACGACCACGATGACCCCGGAGTGGTTATGCAAAGTACAAGGGGAGCTGATTTATGTTTGGTGTTGCCGGGTTTTTTTGTTTGAAATCTTTTTCCAAGTATTGGGTTGATGGGTTGATCTTGCCGTCGACCCAGAAGTGTCCCACGTGTGAACGTTCTGGTGGCGTTATCCATCGGTTGTGCAATCTGGAGTTCCTCCAATCTGCGTTTCTTAAAACTCCCAGTACATCTGTTTGGTAACAGATTATTGAGTAATTGGAATCTGTCAGGTTTCTAATATCACTCCAACACATATGCTGTGGATAAATCATCGTTTTCCCCATCTTCAAATTGTGTTTTATCAATGAAAGCTCTAGGGGACCGCTTTTTGTACGTTTATGGGAATTCCACAATAAAGTGTAAATATGTTGCAGACTTATTTTTAATAAACATTTATTTCGGATTTTACTTTTTCGTGTGTTGTCGTTAGGTTTCATTTCGACACACGTCACTTGTTTGTACTTTTTCCTTTAGCTTTGTCCTTTTCGGTGGACGGCTGATGGGGAAACGACGGGTAGCTCAGCAGTTTGTTAGGCCTTCCAGCAGGGCCGATACACTCTTCCGATCATACACCGAAGCACTGCATTGTGGGAGAAAAGTTGATCAGAAACACTCGAGTCACACAAATGAGCGAACATTAAAAAGAGAATGTTAAACCCTTCCCTATCTCTAGATATATATTTATTTATTTATCTCATTGGTCATCTTACAATGTTACATTCTATGCGGTTTCTGACTTTTATATAGTGTATATGAGTGTCTTGTAAAAATGAGCTTATATTATTGCCGTCCACACCGATGCTTACCGTCGTTGTTGGAGTCCCTGCGATCCAATCGAACGCCGAGGTCTCCGATGTTTGGGTCTGTGAGTGCCGGAAGCCTCCGGGAGACGGCTCGGTCGGGGCTTTGTGTCTGATGTCTTTGGAAGCCCATGTCCTGTAGAACCAAAAACAAGGTTTGATTTTGGGGGACGTGTCAAGAATCGCAGACTCCAATCGATCAATCACAAATTCTTTTTTTTTTTTGGTTCTCTGAAGCCGGCCGTGTGAATTAGTTCCTCCGCCAAAAAGCAAGGGAAAGGGCAAGACGGCAAGGTCATTCTGACAATATAAATATTTATATATATATATATATATATACGGTTACGCAACATGTTGGGCCTTGTTTAACGTCCTGGATTACATCCCGGAAGGCTGAGGGGGGGAAGAGAGCCAGTCTCTTCTCATGTTTCCCAAGTATTTATTTCTCTCCTCATTTCCAACACTGGGGAAATTTGCATAGCTTCATACGCTATACTCTAACCCAAAATCTAAACATGTGTTCAGAGTTGTGTTCTGCGTCTGACCAGTTTCCAACTTTACTTCACATGTGCCCTCTGGTTAAATGCCAAATTGTTTTTGCCGTACTGTACTTGGTAATTGATGCTTTTATAAAGCGCTTTTTATCCAAAGCAACCTTCCGGTTGTGATGCGACCGCTCTACCTCCTGAGCTGTGCAATGACGATGCATTTTAATCTAATATGTTAACACATTGAGTTAACACAGGATAGTTGACCGAATCTCATTCTCTAACCCTGACGCCATAGTGTGATCACTAAAGTCTTCGGACCCCAAGGAAGCGGAATTGCGTCGCAGATTGGACCAATTTATGTACGGTACGTCCGGAGAACCAGTTCCAGTTGCAACCGAACAATCGAAAATAGTTTGTGATACCCAAATACAAGACGGTAAGACTTTCGTATTTCAAAACACTTACCGATACGATGTAGATCCTGGGGACGGTGTTGTCCGGAGCGTAGCCACGTCGGTTCTGAGGTCCGACTGCAGCGGCGATGGCGCCAGAGGTCAGTTGGCTCCCGACCTCATCTTCCACCAGAGCGTTCAGGCTCTCCCAGTCCGTCAGGCCGCTGTCGTCATTATTGTCATTGTCGTAGCTGCCCGCCGCCGGCACGGTGAAGGAGGCAGAGGCGCCGCAGATCTGGGAGAACAGCAGCAGGGCGAGCAGCGCCCAGGGCTGGGGGGGGGAGGTCATGATGATGATGATGATCTAAATCGGAAGAGTGGTCACCGACGTTTTGCTCGGGGGGGACCGTTGCACGAACTGATGCCACCGCACCAATTGGGCTTTCTTATATACCGTCGGAACCTCAAAGAAGCGACTTTGAGATCGGTCAGACCTCGAAGCCAGATCCACGAAATGAGACTGGGAAATCCCACCCCCCCCCCCCCACTGGGAAGTGTCGGTGCACAGGGAGGGAGGGAGGTCAGAGATGGAAACGGGGTGGGCGAGCGGTGTCTGAAGAGAAGCGTTCTTTGTGTCTGAAGGTGAACAGTCGAATTACTCTCTTATGGAGACGGCGCCCGCTCATAGCAGAAGCAGCAGTGGCTTTAATCCCCCAGAGAGAAAGCAGGGGGGGGGGACTGGGGGTGGAAGGTCTAAGTACAGGAACTGAAATGAATGAAGGGGCGTGACGTGGGGACACAAAATGAACACGACACGTTGGGTGCCGAGTCACTCGATGAATGGGATCAGTGCTTCTAAAAGCATCCAATCATACGGCCATTCGTATGGCCATTGAAAGCGCTTCCGCCAAAGGGTCGATCATGAGAATGACCCTTTTTGGTCGACTCTGCATCCCTGGACCGACCAATGCACCAATATCGAAACCCCTGTAATCCTCCTTCTAATCAGTGGGTTATTGAAAGCGGAATGCTAGCCCTCTATAGGTGAATGAGGGTAGTTGGACGATGATCCAAAAGGCCCTGCTTTGTTTGTGTGAGGGTCTTTAACACAGCGTCTCAGAGAGAGCTTATCCTATTAACATCACAGGTCCTGGAGTCTGTGAGAGAGAGCAAAACGAGATGGAGGAGGAGGAAGAGGAGGAGGAGGAGGAGGAGGATCGGCCCTCTGGACGACAGGCTGAGTGGTGGAGCCCCGGCTGGAGTGATTTTTACTTGGAGCTGTGGGGCTTTTATTTTGTAAGTATTTTTGTTGGAGGCCTCGCCGGGGTCTTCTACTGAAGGACTGGACCTGTCCACAGAGGCACAACTGAACTTATGATCTGTTGTTATAACGCTCTCTCTCTCCCTCTCTCTTTCTCTCGCTCTCTTTCTCTCTCTCTCCATCTCTTTCTCCCATCCTAGATTCTCCATAGCTTTCTCTTCATCTTGCGCCTATATATACAGTATATGCATCTTGCCCCCTCTCTCTCTCTCTGTCCCTGTATATTTCTCTCTCTCTCTCTCTCTCTCTCTCTCTCTCTCTCTCTCTCTCTCTCTCTCTCTCTCTCTCTCTCTCTCTCTCTCTCTCTCTCTCCCATCCTAGATTATCTCTTTAGCTCTTTCCCCATCTTATGACCCCCAACCCCCCTTATTTTCCTATCCCTCTTCCATTCTTTCTACCTCTATCTCTCTCCCTCGTTTCCCCCTCTCTCTTCCTTGCCCCTCTTCTCTCTGTCTCCCCCTCTGGCCCCTCTCCTTTCTCCTCATCCACTTTCTCTCCCTAACTCTCACCCCCTTTTTCTTGCTGGTCACGATCACCCACTTCTCCAAATCTCCGATCTTCGGATCTAGGAACCAGGGGGGTTATACACTTGACTTGACTTGAGGACCGCCTGTGGCCTGTTCCCTGTCTGTCTGTACCTGGTGACCCTGGGATCCTCCTGTCTGGCAGTGGACACCCTCCCCTGATGTTCTTCTAGCGAACAGCTAGACACTCTCATCTGTAACCAATCACACAAAAAAACGGTAAAACAAAAACAAACTCATGAGGACCAGATGTTCATGAGAAGAATACCCAAGAAAACGTTCATGATTTCTGCAGCAGCGTCCGACAGAAGGTCGCCATCTCCGTGCGAGGTGATGCTGATCACATGGGCCAATTCCCCCCATGGGAAAGTGGTCCAGATTCTTCCCACCGATCGGTGAGAGAACAACGACTCGAGTAAATGTTTTATCTTTTTTTGCGGTTTCAACACACCTGTCTATCTGAGAGGTTGTATATGGATTTTTTTATCTTCTTCTTCTTTCCTCTCTCTTTACTGTTTCCTTTCTGGCGGGATGGCATTTTTATTGCCAGCCCTGTACCCCTGACATCGTCTTTAGAGCTGTCAGCACACCGTGTACTGGGCTTAAGTGTTCACACGTTTGCTCTGCCACTCCTGCCATGAGGAGAGAAAGAAAGAAAAAAACAGTGATTGATCACAAACAACAAGGTGATTAAGGACTAGTCGAACGTGATGTGCTTATAAATAATTTTATTTGCCATTTGCAACAAGTACAATGGAACGCTTACTCCCCATTCCCTCCTGCAGTATGCAATTCTCGAACAATTCTATAAAAATACTATACACATACACTACTATACACAATACAAATATAAATGTGCCAGTAGTGCAGCAGCATTATGAATACAGTGCAGAACAGTGCAGTTACTGTAATAAGTAATGAATATAAGTCCAGAAAGTCCAGCAAAGTACACAACGTATTACAATGAATTATTGTTATACAGATATGTGGTGGTGGTGGTGAGGGTGGTGGTGGTGGCGGTGGTGGTGGCGGCGGTGGCGGTGGTGGTGGTGTTGATGGTGGGGGTGATGGTGAGGATGATGGTGGGGGTGGTGGTTGTGGTTGTGGTGGGTGGTAGTAGTGGTGGTGGTGTTGGTGGGGGTTGGGGGGGTGGTTGTCAGGGGGATTGTGTTGGGGGTGGTGGTGGGTGGTGGTGGTGGCGGTTGGTGGTGGTGGTTGGTGGTGGTTGGTGGTGGTGGTGGTGGTGGGGGTGGTTGTGGGTGGTGGTGGTGGTTGGTGGTTGGTGGTTGGTGGTGGTGGTGGTGGTGAGTGGTGGGGTTGTGGGGGTGGTCGGGGTTGTAGGGGTTGTGGTGGTTGTCAGGGTGATTGGTTGGTGGTAGTTGGTGGTGGTGGTTGGTGGTGGTGGTGGGGGCGGTGGTGGGGGCGGTGGTGGGGGTGGTGGTGGTTGGTGGTGGTGGCGGTGGTGGTGGTAGTGGTGGTGGTGGGGGTGGTGGGGGTTGTAGGGGTTGTGGTGGTTGTCAGGGTGATTGTGTTGGGGGTGGTGGTGGTGGTGGTGGTGGTGGTGGTGGCGGTGGTAGTGGCGGTGGTGGGGGTGGTGGTGGTGGTGAGTGGTGGGGTTGTGGGGGTGGTGGGGGTTGTAGGGGTTGTGGTGGTTGTCAGGGTGATTGTGTTGGGGGTGGTGGTGGTTGGTGGTGGTGGGGGTGGTCGGGGGTTTTGTTGGATGATGCTAGTGGTGAGTGGTGGGGTTGTGGTGGTGGTCGGGGGTTGTAGGGGTTGTGGTGGTGGTCGGGGGTTGTAGGGGTTGTGGTGGTGGTCGGGGTGTTGGTGGTGTAGGGTGGAGGGTGGAGGGAGGGGAGGATAGTTTAGGCAGGTCTCTTTTTATGTTGCCCAGAGAGAGAGCACCATGGTTTCCAGGAACAATGCAGCAGAAGAGAGCATCTCCAAGGAAAACATCAGCTCTGACATCATGGGTTCTTAAAGCAGACCGCTGAGCCAACACCAGCTTCTGCTATAATCAACACTCTGGGAATTTCCACTGTCAACCAAAATCGGTGAGGAGTGCGATTCTAACCTGATGGGCTTCGACCTGAGGTTGAATCCTCACTTGTGTGTGTGTGTGTGTGTGTGTGTGTGTGTGTGTGTGTGTGTGTGTGTGTGTGTGTTTCATTCGTCCAATAGATCTGTGTTGCAGTTTGTGCATCTGAAAGCAGACAACCCAGATTGGTACCGCAGCTCTTCTTGGGTTTTTTCATCAAAGCCAGTGGGCCTCCGAGGCGAGGCCATGCGAGTCCAGCCCATGGCCGTATATCACCCTTCTATGGCTGCACGCATTAAAGCAACAGGTAACACACACACACACACACACACACACACACACACACACACACACACACACACACAGCGCCTGCTGGAGCCTATCGCTCGCTCGGCCTCCAAACTAAACCAGGGGAGAATAAGTAGTAAAAATTGGTGCGTGTAGTAAAACAAACCACAAGGTCATTCAAAAGACAATTGTGTGCACAAGCAGAAGGGGAGGAGGGTGGAGGGGAGGAGGGTGGAGGGGAGGAGGGTGAAGGGGAGGAGGGTGGAGGGGAGGAGGGTGAAGGGGAGGAGGGTGGAGGGGAGGAGGGTGGAGGGGAGGAGGGTGAAGGGGAGGAGGGTGGAGGGGAGGAGGGTGGAGGGGAGGAGGGTGAAGGGGAGGAGGGTGGAGGGGAGGAGGGTGGAGGGGAGGAGGGTGGAGGGGAGGAGGGTGAAGGGGAGGAGGGTGGAGGGGAGGAGGGTGGAGGGGAGGAGGGTGGAGGGTGGAGGGGAGGAGGGTGGAGGGGAGGAGGGTGGAGGGGAGGAGGGGAGGAGGGTGGAGGGGAGGAGGGGGGAGGGGAGGAGGGTGGAGGGGAGGAGGGTGGAGGGGAGGAAGAGAGAGAGGGGGGGGGGTTGAAGAGTGTAGAAAGATTAAATTTCAGAGCCGGGGTCCAGCGAGAAGCCGTGTCCTTAGATGCACCGAGAAAACCCAGAGTGTGCACCAGCAAGCGAGAGAGAGAGAGAGAGAGAGAGAGAGAGAGAGAGAGAGAGAGAGAGAGAGAGAGAGAGAGAGAGAGAGAGAGAGAGAGAGAGAGAGAGAGAGAGAGCGAAGAGAGAGAGAGAGAGATCAACAGAGGAAGACAGAGGATTGTGTTCTCTCCTTCAACAAAACCCTGGTCCACGGTATAATCTCTAATGACCTCCCTACCCACCCCCAGGCCCCCACCCCCCCCCTCCTCCCCCATCACCCTAAAACCCAGAAGACCGAATCAGAGAGAGAGAGAGAGAGAGAGAGAGAGAGAGAGAGAGAGAGAGAGAGAGAGAGAGAGAGAGAGAGAGAGAGAGAGAGCGCTTTGGTTCATGACTCCCAAGGTTGGTGTTTTTAAAAGAAAAGAAGGGTTGCGACTGGATACCTCGTTCCTGTATTGCGTTTGATAATTGCAGCGCTGCAACCGTTACGGTCCGGTTCCCCTCCCCCTCTCCTCTCCCCCCCCCCCCCCCCCCCCCCCTCCCTCCTCTCTCCCCCCTCTCTCCCCCCCCCCTCCCCCCACCTCCTCCCGCTTTGCACACCATTTCTTGGAATTATAGGTCGCTGATTTATTTCAACTCTTAAATCGCGCAAGCTTGCACACACACACACACACACTGCGACCGGCCCCCGTTTAGATAATTGATCCTGTATTAGTCATCCGGAATGGATGAAATAACACACGGCCTGCAGCCAAACCACGTCAACTGCTTCCCATCCCCCGCAGGCAGGCAGGCCGGCCGCCCGCCACCGCCACCGCCGGGGACAGCTTACGGCGGGAAAAAGGGGGATTTCAGCGTTGTGCCGTCCATCCATTGTGACTTAAAGAGCGTGCTGACAGCAGTGTGAGTGATAGCTCTCTGCGCCTTTCGCTGATAGCATACTTTACAAACGGCGCCGGGAACCGCGGTGGCTATAGGTCTTATAGCTCCCCTCTCTCCTCTCCCCTCTTCTCCTCTCCAGACGTAGCTCCTCTGTTCACAGCGGCCCACCCTCTGTTTAGGAAGTGTAATGCTCGCACATGGCTTACTTTACACACACGGTTCACTTTACACACACACACGCACACACACACATACACACGTCCAGTGGTGACGTGTTTATGAGTTTGGATTTGAAACGGTGTGTCTCGTCCAGGAGAGAAACAGCAGGAGCAACTGGAACGATAAGCGTAGTGGTTTGAAGATCTATGGGGTTGATGTCTGGTTGAAGCAGCCTCCACCTGGCCTCAGTCAGACTGATTAGAGTCTGGTTGAAGCAGCCTCCACCTGGCCCTATAGTCAGACTGATTAGAGTCTGGTTGAAGCAGCCTCCACCTGGCCCTATAGTCAGACTGATTAGAGTCTGGTTGAAGCAGCCTCACCTGGCCCCAATCAGACTGATTTGAGTCTGGAACTGCTGGGTGAGGCTGAACACCTGTGGGTCTTTGGTAATCAAGGCCCACAGGTTAAACCAGCCATCACCACACATCTGCTCTGCTGTCATTCAACTACAAACTCTGCAATAAACCGGTTTACCGATCTGTGTCCTGGTCATTGGGAGGAACCCCAAGGAGCCAATCATAGACTCCGAGATAGCTTCCACAGTCAGGCCATTAGGCTGCTGAACAAGGGCGTATAGCATATAACAATGTATATTTTATTACATTGATTTACATATACATATTGCTCTTTTTCTGTGCCGATATATTGCATTTTATAAATTGCATTTTTATTCTATATATTTAACTTCTTACCGTTTTTTTTAAACTTATTTTATTCTACTCTGTTGTATTTTTATCTTATTTTTATAACTGCTGTCTGTCGTCGGGTATTGCACATAAGATTTTCACTCACTGCTTTATACTTGTGTAAACTGTGAAGTGACAATAAACTTGACTTGACTTGACATATGGCATGTGGCGTGTGGCGTGTGGTGTGTGGCGTGTGGCATGTGGCTTCTGGCGTGTGGCAGTGTGACGTGTGGCGTGTGGCGTGTGGCAATGTGGCGTGTGGCGTGTGGCGTGTGGCATGTGGCGTGTGACGTGTGGCGTGTGGCGTGTGGCGTGTGGCAGTGTGGCGTGTGGCGATGTGGCAGTGTGGCGTGTGGCGTGTGGCGCGTGGCAGTGTGGCGTAGCGTGTGGCCGAAGTTGCACCAAAGTGCTTTACAGTATAAAGAAACACAATACACAATACTATATAAAATGCACAAGTCAATGCAATACAATAAATACAATAAATAATCACAACACGATCAGGGATGTACGGCTTAACAAGCCTCAAAAAGCCAGTGAAAACAAGTGAGTTTTCAGCCGTGACTTAAAAATCTCTAGGGTCTGGGCAGACTGACTTTGTAGCGGCAGACTGTTCCACCGCAAAAGCTCGGTCACCTTTAGTTTTTAGCCTAGACCTTGGGACATCTAAAAGTACCTCATTCGATGACCTCAGTGCTCTAACTGGGGTGCGAACATGGAGAAGTTCAGCTAGGTACAGAGGGGCCAGACCATTTAATGCCTTGAAGACAAACAACTTAATTTTAAAATCAATCCTGAAGCGAACAGGAAGCCAGTGCAGGGAAACCAGCACCGGTGTAATGTGGTCACGCTTCTTTGTGCCGGTCAAGAGGCGCGCAGCAGTGTTCTGCACTAGCTGCAGGCGTCGTAGGGAGAGCTGGTCTAGACCCACATACAGACCATTACAATAGTCCAACCTGGATGAAATAAAGGCATGGATAACCCTCTCGAGGTCATTGCGAGAGAGGTAGGGCTTTATTTTGGACAGGAGCCTCAACTGGAAAAAGGAGCCTTTTACTACAGAGCCAATTAGTTAATTAGTTAAAACCACTATCAAAAGTGACACCAAGATTTTTGATGAAGGAGCGATTTTTGGCAGCAAGGGGTCCTAGAGCACCAACAGAGTCATTAAAACAATGCCCAAACACAATAACCTCTGTCTTGCCGTCATTAAGATTGAGGACATTTAGATTCATCCAAGTCTTAATGTCGTTTAGACCAGCTAGCAGAGGCTTGAGGGAATCTTGACATTTTACTTTCAAAGGAAGGTAGATTTGGACATCATCCGCATCGCAATGAAAATAGACATTGTGCTGACGAAAAATGGAACCCAGGGGCAGCATATATAAAGAGAATAATAAAGGGCTGGAGTGTGGTGTGTGCCGTGTTGTGTGGTGTGTGGCAGTGTGGCGTGTGGACTGCTACCACAACTGCAACCGGACTCCCATGTTCAACCCTACACTGTCCCCAGCCCCGTACTCTTGAACAAGAAGCCCTACCTGCTCATTCATGATAGGTAGACCCATAACATAATAACTAATTTAAAGATACAATGTGTGGCCCTAAGAGGGCTTTGCAAAGAGCCTTAACGACTTCCGCCCTCACCCCCATCATCATGAAGTGCTTTGAGCGGCTGGTCCTGGCTCACCTCAAATCTGGCCTCTCACCCTCGCTGGATACCACTGGTTCATTTGGCTACCGTGAGAACAGGAGCACAATAATACAAATGTGTCAGTGTACAGCAAAATCATTTCTCTGCATTTACATACATACTATTCACATACTTTTTTATTTATTTATATTTATATTTATATTTATACAGCGCCCGGGGAGCAGTTAGGGTTAGGGTGTCTTCCTCAAGGACACCTCGACAGAGCACCACCCACGTGAGAATGCTGTTCATCGACTTCAGCTCAGCATTCAACACCATCAAACTCATCTTGAGACTTGGTGACCATGTGGGATCCAAGAATCTTGACATTAACCCCTATGTCTGTAACTGGTTACACCAGTCTGTCAGGTTAGACAATCCCACCTCCTCCACCCTCACCCTAAACACCGGCATCCCGCAGGGCTGTGTGCTGAGCACCTTCCTCTTCACCCACGACTGCACTCCTGTACATGGTACAAACACCATCATTAAGTTTACAGAACACAACGGTGGTGGGCCTCATCAAAAACATTGATGAGACAGCCTACAGGGAGGAGGTCCAGCACCTGGTGGCGTAGTGAGCCGACAACAACTTGGCCACCAAGAAAACCACTTCAGGAAGACCAGAGCTGGCGTGCACTCCCCGTCCTCATCAATTGGGCGGAGGTCGAGTGTGTCTCCAGCTTCAAATTCCTGGGGGTCCACATCTTCGATGACCTCTCTTGGACCCTAGACACTGCCTCAATGGTCAAGAAGGCTCACCAGCATCTCTTCTTCCTAAGGGTACTGAGGAAAGCCCAGCTGTCCCCTCAGATTCTGGTGAAGTTTTACTGGTGTGCCACTGAAAGCATCCTCACCAACTGCATCAGTGTGGTACGGCAACTGCACTGTCTCAGTTTTGCATATTTATCGTTTACATACCTGTATGATAGCCATGTACAATTTTTTACTGTACTAACCGTATATATACATATATATACCTATATCTGCACATATCTCTTACCTACTCTTACCTAAAGTTTGACCTCTGGACAGTATGGCTACGATAGTATGTACGACTGTTTTTACGTCCCATTTAACCAATGTACATTGTATATTACTATGCACTTTACTGTAACATTTACTCTCTGGTTGGATGCCAACTTATTTTCGCTTTACTGTACTTGTGCTGTGTAATGACAATCATTTTGAATCAAATCTAATCTTATCTTAAAGTCTGACATGCGCACGGCGTGCGTGAAAGAACACAGACGCCACTCTGGCGATGGTGACAAGTGGTTTATTCAGCAGGAACGGTGAACACTTTGTCGGCATTTTTCAAACGTTTACTACAGGAGGCCGTAAAGCACGGCAGCGCGGCAGACGCTGTAACCGATAATGGTTGTTTCGAGCGGTGAGCTAGTGGAAGTGTCCTTCTCTTGTCGAAACGTTTAAGAGAGCAATTGGGAGGATTTAGCAACAATTGTTTTACAACAAACAAAAAAAGAATTAAAAAAAAGAAAAGCATTTTTTCAGACATAATTCGGGATTTTCAAAGGCTGGGAAATTGAAAGTCGCTTATTCACGTTTGTTCTTTGTTGCACTGATCGTTATGAGATATCAGGGGCTTCGTCTTGGTTCTCTAACTTTTACATTTTTTCAAGCTAGCTGGTTATTCTGAGAATCATCTAGCTGGATATTCTGAGAACAGCTAGCTGGATATTCTGAGAACAGCTAGCTGAATATTCTGAGAACAAGCTAGCTGGATATTCTGAGAACAAGCTAGCTGGTTATTCTGAGAACAAGCTAGCTGGTTATTCTGAGAACAAGCTAGCTGGTTATTTTGAAGATCCGGGGACAATGTCAGACAGAGGTTGTACTACAAACAATACTACAAATAATAATTATTTTCTGTAAATAAGTTGACCAACTGTGCACAATGGGGGATCATGATAATTTCGAGTGATAGTTTTCCATCATTAATATATTTGGTATACAGAGGGTGAGAAAAACATATGGTGAAATCATGGCATACATATATATTTATATTTAACATCATGTAAAATGTATTGTATTCTCCGTTCTAGAGTTGTTAACAGTTGACCACAAGTATTTGGTGAGTCGTTTTGAATGGAATTGGTGACACAACTTAGTTGAATTTCAACAGAAGAATGCATGGTTTGGTGTATTCATAAATTTCAATACATTGCCTTTCATTGAGGTCTGCGTACACAACATTATAGTTTATGCGAGACAAAAAGTACACCATGACTTGAACAATGATTCACACAACCGGAAGACCACAGTTCACAGCACTTTCGTCGAGTTATTTGGCATAGGGATTTTTTTTTCCGATATCGAGAAACAATAATTTAAAAACAGTAGAAAAAAATAGCATTTGGGACAACAACACGAGACGCGCGTTCCATGCATTCACAGATTATTCACACAAATACGTTAGCTCCCGCACCGTACCCTCTGGCCTTGTTCAAAACAGCTTTACAAATAAAACACTGGTAAACCACTGGTGGCCACAAGGCTGTGCAAAAGAGTTAACCGCCGCCGTAAGCCCTGCCATCGCTATCGCCTCTGCTCGCCATCTCTCGCGTAAGTAACAAACTACAAAATAGCACCATTATACAGTGAATAGGGGAGGGGAGGTTGATCTTGATACAGCTTTATTATATGAGTCTCCATCGTGTACAATGATAGTAAAATAATGCATAGGATACTACGAATAGATGGGTGGAGGAGGATGGAGGAGGAGGAGGAGGGGGTGGGGAGAGGTGGGGGAATGGGGTGGTGGTGGTGGTGGTGGGTAAGGTTGTTTGATTATACACAGGTCGGAGGTGGCGGATGTGGGATATCCAGGGTCAGGGAACTGGTGTGGAGGGTTGAATGGTCATCTAGATGAAGGCTTGTGTATACAGCCTGACTGTCATCCTGCCGCAAACACTACCTGGAACAGCCGTTAATTTCAAGGGAACTCGTCAATACGTGTTTGGATTGCGTGCCTGCTCTCATGTGTGCATGTGTGTCTGTTTGAGCTTGAACCTTGCTCATAGTTGCACAACACAAGTTGTGTGTCTGTGTGTCTGCAGTCGCTGTCTGTGTGTGGTCCAGTATGACAGAACTCTTATGTACACTTCATGAACATACACATCTTGAATTTAATTGATCTTGCATCTGTGATTGAGGGTTTGTACTGAAGGAGTTTGCATGGCCTGACATGTGTTCCGAGAGCTTGGGTCCTGCAGAACTCGGTTTGAGTTGTGGACAACAGACCGGGTGGTTTCTGAAAGGCCAAGGTCTTGACTAGACTAAACTAACACGATGATACAGACCATGGACCATCATTGTCATCAATCATTGATTATATGCCACGAGTTCCGCTATTGAACAGGGGAAAAAAATGTTCATTAACAAAAACCTTCTTCTGGAAGATAACAAACATTGAATGAATCTTGAATTTATTGAATTTCATTGGCGTTGACCCAAGACAACTCTTATGTTCGTTACGATTCCGGTCCGGTGGCTAATATAGGATTGCGTGCTAGTTTTAAAATATGACGTAGTACTCGAATAGTCATAGGAATTTCTCCCATACTTTTTCCTCGAAATCCAAAAATGCACTTTGAATCTAGTCAACAATGAAATGCACTTTGAAGCAAGGCTCCCCCAGTCAGCCAATCACCCTTTTGGGTGGCATGGCCTTCATTCATTTCTAGACTTTAGTACTCGAGTGGTCTTGGTCAAGAGACACATTTTCAAAAGTCCTTGGATTGAAGACTTTGAATTTGACTCAAAATATTTTTTACTTGTTTAAAAATTTTAACGTCTTCCAAGAAAGTGCTGAAGCAGCGAATTAAAAAAGAAATTGCAGAGAAGTTGACATTACGTTGGCTTCTTCAATATTCAGATATTGGATAAGGCGCTCAGCTCAGTAACACTATGTTGGCTTCACTATTCAGTCTTCACTATTCAGATAGTTGATATGGCGTCTAGCTAAGTAGCATTACGTTGGCTTCTCCAAACATTGCATATTCCCGCCGTAAGGTTAAATGATTGCTGTTTGGTGACATGCCAACTGCATTGATTTGAAATGTTGAAATACTTTCAACTTGCTTTTCTACTTTAGGCAATCGATAGAATGATGAGCCACTTGGACTTGGTCTTAAATCGGACTGGATCTGGACTTGGACTGGACCGAGGTGGTGGAGCCCAGATAACATAGATGGTATTCTTGAAGTGAACTTGAGGGGGGTTGAGGGGAACTGCTTTGAATGACAAAGCCCCTTTAACTTAACTTAAACCGGGCCGCTGGCCAATCTACCTAGAGTTCACTGCAAGTATGTTAAAGCTTATGGTCGGTTATTGCACCAGTCGAGACATTGTGCATGAGACTGCTCCGTTTTAGCTCAGAATCTATTTTTGGATACTGACTGAAGAGAGAGAGTGTGTGTGTGTGTGTGTGGTTGACCTTTTCTTGAGGTTCAGGGCTTTAGGGGTCAGGGGTCAGAGGGTCAGGTGTATGTGCTGCTGATTCCCATTTTGCCGGCTGTGGGAGGACCCGGGGATGCCGATGCATCCTGGGAGGAGGAGGAGGATGAGGCGGGGGATCTGCAGGATTTGGGGGGTGGCGTGGGGTGGTATCTTATACATGGAGAGAGAGTATACCAAGCTCTTGTATGTGTGTGTGTGTGTCTCAGCAGCTGGACTACGTTTGCTCCTCTCGGGGACGTGGCGTGGTGAAGTGTGTCAATGAAACAGAGCAATCCTCCTCTCATCCACCCTTAGAAAAAAAACAGCACTTAGCCCCCCCCCCCCCCCTCCCCCCCCTTCCTCGGAAGTCTGTAGTCGTGTAGTCGTGCGGTCCGGCGTCCGCTGTTTCGGTTCGGTTCGGTTTTTGACAGCTCTCGAGGCGTCGAGTAAGGCCACTCCCTCGTCTGTTCCCCCCGGGTCCATTGGTCCATTTATCCCCTCTGAATTCGCCGGGGCGGTCTCTTCCTCTTCCTCTTCCTCCTCCTCTTCCTCTCCCTCTTCTTCTTCTTCTTCTTTACATCCGGTAATTTCTGCCTCCAGCGTTACCCCGGCTTGAGTTTTTTTGATGCACCTCCTACGGATGAAACAAAAGACAACCACATGCTGTTACTAACCCCTAACGCTTTAACTAACCCTAACATTATAACTAACCATAACCCTTTAACTAACCCATACTTTAACTAACCTTAACCCTTTAACTAACTCGAACCCTTAAACTGACCCTTTAGCTAACTCTTACCCTTTAACAAACCCTTTAACTAACTCTTACCCTTTAACTATCTCTTACCCTATAACTAACTGGAAGCCTTAAACTAACCTTAACCCTTTAACTAACTCTAACGCTTTAACTGACCCTTTAACTAATTCTAACTCTTGAACTAACCCTCATCAAAACACCAACAGACACTGAATGAATGAATGCATGAATGAATGAAAGTTGTCATAAGACAGAAACAGTGTTCTAAGTGGTACACCGGATTTATCAATGAAGCAATGAACACCATTTACACGGAAGAGCTTGAATGGAAGTAGGTGGGGGGTGGGGAGCGAGGCACAGCCTGTTCTCCCATCAAACCACACTCTAAATGCAGACACACACAGACGCACACACACATACACACACACAGACACACACATGCGCCCACGCCCACGCACACACAGATACACACACACACACACATACACACAGACACACACACACGCGCCCACGCCCACGCACACACACATACACACACACCCACACACACGCACACACACACCTACACACACGCACACACACATACACACAGACACACACCCACACGCCCACGCACACACACACATACCAAAGACACACACACGCGCACGTGCACCCACGCCCACGCACACGCACACACACACACACACACACACCCACACACACGCACACACACACCTACACACACGCACACACACATACACACAGACACACACCACACGCCACGCACACACACACATACCAAGACACACACACACGCACGTGCACCACGCCCACGCACACGCACACGCACACACACACACACACACACATACCAAAGACACACACACGCGCGCGCGTGCACCCACGCCCACGCACACACACACGCGCACACGCACACACACACACGCACACGCACACGCACACACACACACACGCACACACACATACCAAAGACACACACGCGCACGCCCACGCACACACACACACACACACACACACACACACACACACACGTATACTATACACACACCGCATGCATCAAACATGGAGACGCCAGAGACGTCAGCCCATGAACGCAGGGGGGGAGACAGGGGTGGGGGGGAGAAACGGGGGAGACAGGGGGAGACGGTGCCTGGGGAGTCCGAGAGTGGCTGCAAGTCTACCGCAAAATCCACTTAGTAAGGAAACCTCTGGCTAATGGCTTTCTTCTTCTTCTCTTTTTTTTTTAAACAGAGAGGGGTAAAGAGCACCAAAAAAATATGATTCTTGAAAGGAACACACCCACCACCAGCTCCACCACCAGCCGGTCCTTACCCCCCCCACCCCCACCCCACCCCCACCCAGTTTCGAGGGATGAGGCAATGTCTGCATTTAGACCTCACAAGTTCCCTCGTCGGCGTGGTCGAGGCCCCCTTTTGAAGAGAGGGAGCTCTCAAACTGAATGCCTCTGTGAGCCTGTGAGGCTCTGAGGTTTCACCGCTTTCTTTCTCTGATGTCACGCCTTCGCATTTTTCACCCAAAGAGGAGAGAGTTTGGAGTTTGGACTTTAGTGACTTTGTAGGTCACTTGGCTTCAGACCGACAAGAAAGTGACTTTGGTGCTTTGTTGCTCATTGTGTTTGATTATTGTGTTTGACCGACTCCTTCTCCGCTACCTGGGGCGACAGGACCTTTTTAGTTGCTGCACCCTCCTCTCTGGAACGCCCTCCCCATCCACATCCGCCAGGCAACCACCCTACCATCCTTTAAACAACCACCCTACCATCCTTCAAACAACCAGCCTACCATCCTTCAAACAACCACCCTACCATCCTTCAAACAACCACCCTACCATCCTTCAAACAACCACCCAACCTACCATCCTTCAAACAACCACCCTACCGTCCTTCAAACAACCACCCTACCATCCTTCAAACAACCACCCTACCATCCTTCAAACAACCACCCTACCATCCTTCAAACAACAACCCTACCATCCTTCAAACAACCACCCTACCATCCTTCAAACAACCACCCTACCATCCTTCAAACAACCACCCTACCATCCTTCAAACAACCACCCTACCGTCCTTCAAACAACCACCCTACCATCCTTCAAATAACCACCCTACCATCCTTCAAACAACCACCCTACTGTCCTTCAAACAACCACCCTACCGTCCTTCAAACAACCACCCTACCATCCTTCAAACAACCACCCTACCATCCTTCAAACAACCACCCTACCATCCTTCAAACAACCACCCTACCATCCTACAAACAACCACCCTACCATCCTTCAAACAACCACCCTACCATCCTTCAAACAACCACCCTACCTTCCTTCAAACAACCACCCTACCATCCTTCAAACAACCACCCTACCGTCCTTCAAACAACCACCCTACCATCCTTCAAACAACCACCCTACCATCCTTCAAACTGGCTCTCAAGACCCAAACTGGCTTTCTTCAAACTGGCTTCCCCCTGCTAAAACATCCTCCCCTCTATCCCATGACTAAGGTTTTCAATTATACTCCTTTTTTTCTTATTATATCTTATATCTCTTATTATTTCTTATATTATATCTTATAATTTTCTAATTATATCTTATAATATTGTTGTCTTATTTTTATCTATGTCTGTAAAGTGCTTTGAGTCCTATTTTCTTACCTCTGAAACTCTGAACACTCACTTTGGCCAATTAAACCTCAGATGGAACCTCAATCGAGTCGATGCTCATACTCATCAATGCTCATGAATGAACTGGTGTGTCATGTGACCTATAGTACATAGTGGTGGCCCCTCCCCTTTCTGACATTACCTTGCAGGATGTATGACTGTGTCCAGATATAGGTCTCTGTGTGGGGGAGAAATACAATGAAGATTTAATACACTGTCCTAGAATACGAACACATAGTCCTTAACCAATCACTGACGGTTCTATCCACTCCTATTGCAATATAGCAGTGGTGAACCGTCAGGGCCTTCAAGGTATTCAGAGAAGACCCTGGAACCCTCGGATGAAACAAAACAAATTGAATTAATTATATTAATACAATTTAATCTAATTTAAATATAATTAATAAATGAGATTCGTATCTGTGTTGTTGATCTGTAATATTACAGTGTTACATTGATTTGTTTGTCTTTCTCTGTCCATGCACTACGCATGAGTGGTTTTAAAAAAAAGTGTTACAAAAAAAATGCAACCATTCAGATATATTTCTGGGTTGCTGGGAAGAATATCCTTCAACCAAGGTACTCTATATCCTTGATAGAAGGCCCTGGCCCTTAAACTGAATGAGAGCGTACGTTTGGATTGACAATTTGATCAACCAATCATATATTGATTTGTAGCCAATGGGCGTATTCTTTCAGATTTCCCCACGGTTCCAGGGTACTCTAGAAGCCCCATTAGTTCACTGGCTTGAGACAGAGGATCTAGCTTAGTGCTACGTAGCAATTCATTTGAAGTTTTATTTTTTTTTTACAATTATATTGTGTATCGATGAAAGTATAGTAGAGAGTCAGGTCCAGTTGTGATAGACACGGTTCACCACTACAATATAGTATATATACTGTACATACCAGCTGTATGTACAGTATATAATGATGGTTGAATCAGGTGGTTGTAAAAGTAGGGGACGAAGGAAGGTGCCTCGCTATACATTTTGACACAATCGGTTTATTGTATTAGTGTATTAGTGGGTAACTAATACACCAATACAATAAACCGATTGTGATCTGAGGGGGAAGAAGTGTTGTTTTGATGAAAAAGAGCTATTTAGCGATTTCTTTATTTCTTTAAATCGGAATAGAAGTTCTTTGCACAGTGGCTAGTTCTACCAAACAAAACTAACGGAATTCAAATTGAGTGGGATTTGAGGGAGAAGCGTTTTTTTGTGTAAAGTATATTTACCTGTGTTATATAAAAATAAGACAAACTATCATACCAATTATGCACGTAAATCACGTAACTTGTCAAATCGCGAGCCAATGAAACACTACTATGTCACAGTCAGCCATGCTTTGTTTTTACATTTGGCGTCAGCCACCTGGAAGGCTTTGAGGTCGGAACTCGAAAGTCTGAAATATTAGACTCACAAGTTTTCTGGAACGCAGAATTAATGAATTAAACAAGATAGATCCATCATCCTTGCATGGTGATAACCCTCCCTCCTAAACTCTGATTGGGTATTCACCAGCGCAGTGAGCTCTGCTGATTGGTTCACAGAGCCTCTGGCTAGACCCGCCCTCAGGGAGGATGGTCCTCCCTTACTGTCATCTATTATCAGTATTTTCACAGATGAATCTGTTAAATATGTGTATTTCTTTTTCTCTTGCAAGTTTATTTTTCTCTGAAATTTTAGGGAGGATGTTCCTCCCTTTCCTCAATGGACGAGCCTCCACTGCTACATACATATAAACATATATAATAACATAATATATAATACATTACATTTCCTCCCTACCAAGCCTCCAAGAGCAGAACCAAAAAAGCACAATTAGTTGGCTGCCTAGATTTGACACAATAAGTACATCAAACAGAGGGGCTATGACGAAAAACAGTGAAGCCCACCACCAGACACACAGAGCTAATAAGCCCAAAAGCTAACAAACAAGCGGTGGCGAACAACAAACAGAGCTAACGGTTAGCTAGCGGTACATACAGTGTGTGTGCCCACCTTTTGTTTCGCCTTGTCCGGCTGCTGCTGCTGCTGCGACGCCATTCGGCGCTCTTTCCCCCGGTCCCCCTGGTGGCCGGCGGCGGCGGTACCGGCCTTGGCGGCCCGGGGCACGTCCGTGTGGCGCTGGGCCCGCACGGAGCGCGCTGCCTTGCTGGCCTTGGCGGGCGCGCAGTACATCTCCAGACGGCGGAGCTCGCAGATCTGGAAGCAGCACTCGTCCACGATGCCACGGTTGTGCGGGCGCCTTGAGTTGGGCCCGTAGCCCGTCGGTTTACCTGAGGGGTGGGGGGAGGGTAAGGGAGGGGTGGGGGGGGGGTGGGAAGAGACAAGGAATGAGGTGTTTGTTTGACTGGTTAAATCTAGATCGAAATCGAAATCTGGAGGATTGAATCCTCTTTATCGGGCACATACATGTACACACACACACAGTGGAATTTGTTTCTCTGCACCCATCCTAGTGTTAGGCTCAGTGGGGCAGCTGTTGGATATACAGCTGCACGGGGAGCAGTGTCTAGGGGCCCTGCTCAAGGGCACCTCGGCAGTGCAGCCCAGGTGTTTATCGGGGGACTTGAACTGGCGACCTCCCGGTTCCCAAGCCTAGCCAAGTCCTAACAGAGTCAGCTACTGCCCCCCCCCCCCTCACGGTAGTTATACTTGTGTCGTGTAAATTGTGTACCCCACGGCTACATTTCTGACCCCAAAAAAATTATGTAAATAGCGAAAATAGTCAGACCGGTGACATCATTAGTCTGGGAGCTCGACGAGCTTCTCCCCTTCAAATTCACGGGCAATGCTCATGAGCATGGCACTAAACACTGCCATGGTTCTGGGGGGGGGGGGGGGGTTCAATTTGCCACCCGGGGAGACCCGTGCAGAAAAATTGTACACACTCTAAACACACTAAAAATACTTACTGATGAGAGCTCCCCCTCCCCCACCACTAAATAAAAACCAGGATGGGTCGTCTACTGTGGAAACGGTGAAGCCAGACAGTCAACCCAACACCACGTTTTTATTATTTCTAGACGTCCCCCAAAACTTTAAAATAGATGTTTCATATACTCTATAGTCTAGAGAGGAGGATTGGTCAGAGAGGTTGGTACGGCGGCCTAACCATGAGGGGATGTAGAGCGAGCGGCAGAGCCCTAACGACCGGGTTCGTGGGACTGAAGACTGCGTTCGTTCTGTACATCGAGACATATTCACAACATGGATTTCTGCAGTGTAGGAATTGTGGTGTATCACATTGCACTGTATAGGCTCTTCTTGGCATGTCGGCGTGTTCTCCGGTGGAAAAAACTGGGGGGATTGACGTCAGAGAAACGTTGTGAAAATCACGTTTGACCGCTCAGACGACGCTAAATGTTCACCGCTATATGAGGTAATGCTGAAAATACAACCCCTCGAGGTCCAATCAAGCTGTTCTCCTCCTCCTCCTTCTCCTTCTCCTGCTTCTCCTCCTCCTCCACCTCCTCCTCCTCCTCCTCCTCCTCCTCCTCCTCCTCCACCTGCTCCTCCTCCTCCTCCTCCTCCTCCTCCTCCTCCTCCTCCTCCTGCTCCTGCTTCTCCTTCTCCTCCTCCTCCTCCTCCTCCTCCTCCTCCTCCTCCACCTCCTCCTCCTCCTCCTCCTCCTCCTCCTCCTCCTCCTCCTTCTCCTGCTTCTCCTCCTCCTCCTCCTCCTCCTCCTCCTCCTCCTCCTCCTTCTCCTGCTTCTCCTCCTCCTCCTCCTCCTCCTCCTCCTCCTCCTCCTCCTCCTCCTCCTCCTCCTCCTCCTCCTCGGTTACTCAACTGGTTTAACTTTGGTTACTCAACTGGTTTAACTTTGGTTACTCAACTGGTTTAACGGTCGGTTACTCAACTGGTTTAACGGTCGGTTACTCAACTGGTTTAACGGTCGGTTACTCAACTGGTTTAACGGTCGGTTACTCAACTGGTTTAACGGTCGGTTACTCAACTGGTTTAACGGTCGGTTACTGAACTGGTTTAACGGTCGGTTACTCAACTGGTTTAGCGGTCGGTTACTCAACTGGTTTAACGGTCGGTTACTCAACTGGTTTAACGGTCGGTTACTCAACTGGTTTAACGGTCGGTTACTCAACTGGTTTAACGGTCGGTTACTCAACTGGTTTAACGGTCGGTTACTGAACTGGTTTAACGGTCGGTTACTCAACTGGTTTAACGGTCGGTTACTCAACTGGTTTAACGGTCGGTTACTCAACTGGTTTAACGGTCGGTTACTCAACTGGTTTAACGGTCGGTTACTCAACTGGTTTAACGGTCGGTTACTCAACTGGTTTAACAGTCGGTTACTCAACTGGTTTAACTTTGGTTACTCAACTGGTTTAACTTCGGTTACTCAACTGGTTTAACGTCAGTTACTCAACTGCTTTAACGTCAGTTACTCAACTGCTTTAACGTCAGTTACTCAACTGGTTTTAGGTTAGTTACTAAACTGGTTTTAGGTTAGTTACTAAACTGGTTTTAGGTTAGTTACTAAACTAGTTTAACGTTGGTTACTGAATTTGTTTTATTTTCCGTGACTGAACTCGGTGCGTTCAGTTCTTCGAACTGCTCTGACGTTCATTCAGGGCCCGAATCAGGAACTCCAAAAAACGGCAAAGGAGCCCGGGGCCGTTAAAACTTTTTTCTCGGAAACAAACAAAAGTGGTAAAAAGCGATGGAGTCATTGCGCCACATTATTATCACACGGCGCTGCCTGACCTTTTTAAAGCGCGGCCCTCGTGAACTTTTGATCGCTCCCGGGTTTTACTGGCGAGGGGGAAACATCCGCGGTTGCCACGGTGACGGCAAGTGGTTCCCCGTCGTTCGCCTCCTGCAGCTTTTAAACTCACCGGAGGAACCTTCCTCGCTTCTTTCAGTAGGCAAAATAAAATGAAATAATATAAAAACTGTCTCTCTCTCTCTCGCTCTCCATTTACAACTCCCTGTTCACCTTGGGCAATATATGCTATGATGGGCCTTTCCCTGTTACCAGATGAAATAATAATAATTTAATATGGCATTTACAAGAAGGAAATGCCTTTCCCTCTCAGAGTTAATAGCTCTTGGCTCGGAAGCCGGCCAGTGCTGACAAAGAGCATTAACTTCTGCTCCCGGACCGCCTTGTCCCGACAACACTGAATCAAGAGTGCAGACTTCATTCAGAAAACATTCAGAAACAGAAGCATCTCTCTCTCTCTCTTTCTCTCTCTCCCTCTCTCTAAACCCCTCATGTATACTTTCTCTCTCTCTCTCTCTCTCTCTCTCTCTCTGGTCTCCTCATGTATACACCAGCCACCAGTCAGAGATGGACGAGTGTAGCGTTGAGCATGCAT
>CM051022.1:15324974-15437474 GCA_027704905.1 Muraenolepis orangiensis | reverse complement strand
GCTATGCTGTACTCATCACCTCTTCTCAGCTCCATGAAGCTGTTCCAACGTCTCAGACCTCATAGACTACAGACGGTACGGTGTAGAGAAAAAGAAAAACCAAAAAACCGCCACAATGATGAAATGCGTGAAGTAAAAAATACGAGATCATAAAAATATCTATCGACTATAAAAACCAAAAAAAAATCTTCCAGCTGAAGGAGAGGAAGAAGTGTGCAGGCCAGACAGACGACCGGCCCCTTCCAGAGGCCATTCTTCTGGGTTGGATTGCGGTCGGGGGGGTTGGAGGGAGGGGGGGGGGGGGGTTTGATTCACAGAGAGTTGAAATCTCCCTCGGGCAAATCAGGCTACCAGGGAAACGACGTCGTCGCCGTTGGCTAGCTAGGCGGGCTGAGGATCAGCTGATGTGACAGTGGGTAGCTAAGGCCACAACGCGATGATATCACTTCTGGAATTCCAGGGGAACTGTAAAAAAAAAACCACTGTGCCTCTGTCCCGGGGGGGCAGCCAAACCTCCAAACCCGCAACCCTGCTGTACGAGAAGAGGCTTTGCCAGCTGCACTGTTTTCTGAAGGATTCTGGCGAGTTCCCACAGTGCCCATGTAAGGCAAAATAAACATCCCCAATGATATCGGGCTGATTTAAAAGACCACGTCTAGTTCAGTTTTTATATCACTTCGTATAACACTTTTATAACTTCAGCCCATCTGCCAAAGGCCCAGCGTGCCGGCCATCAAACGTTCTTTCTCGGCGGTGCCCTGTTGAGCGCACTTAAAAAGCGCTCAGGTACGCTTCATCCGCCATGGAAATCGGTGGATTTAAATGCAATGTGGTGCGTTCTGCAGCCAAAACCAAAAGACCATCTCACTTAAGGTCCCCCCCAGAGGAGTCTGAGCTAGCCTGGTTAAACATCCCTAGTATGTCACGGCTGAGAGTGACCCTGTGTTTAGGGAACCTTAGCAATACTGCCCGGGAGAGAGGGGCAGAGCGCAGGTCCTGGGAGCAGCAGCTCATTGAGGTTGTCATCTTTGTAATGAAATGAACAGTGGCAGACGACACTGTTCATTCCATTGTGATGGGGGATGTACCCCACCTCATTTGTTTAAGTGGGCTACTGAACAGCTTCCAGCCGAAACTAAAAGACCTCCGATCAGCACGGCTTGTGTACTGGGACTGTGTACCTATGACTGGCAGTAGTGAGTCTGTCATCCCGTCCCTCATCGACCCGCTGTGTGCTCTTATCTACTGTCTACAGTCTCCCTCTCTTGGTCCCATGTTGACCCATGTCCTGTCACACAGCGGCCGACTCACTCTCCCCTCACACGTCTTTCTGAACTCAAAGGTCATCCGTGTCAACGCTGAAGCACTTGTATTGACTTGTACTTCCTACTTGTCTATTCCTGCACTCCTGAAAAAAAGTGGGCCTGGACACATCATATTGGTGATGCCGACAAAATTTGTATGGAGGACATTTAGTCAGTTGTTTGAGTGCTTGTGTTTGACATGTTGTTGTCATCTGCCTAACCAGTGATGCATATGTAGCCTTCAGGCAGGTTCCCCGTAACAACCTAAAGTCTATTGTGATCACTCAAAGAGTTACCTTTATTTGAGATGTGATTTATATGGAAATAACTTTTAAAATACGCTATAGATCATTGATCACTAGGGGAGACTTGGCAATGTTACCATACTAGTTGTATGGTGTCGCCGTCTCTTTTCCTCCATGAGGACGATTTATTGCATTTCCTACTCATCATTGATATAGCCCTGGTGTGGCCACTGTTCATTTCATTATAAAGATGACAACCTCAATGAGCTGCTGCTCCCAGGACCTGCGCTCTGCCCCTCTCTCCCGGGCAGTATTGCTGAGATTCCCTAAACACAGGGTCACTCTCAGCCGTGACATACTAGGGATGTTTAACCAGGCTAGCTCAGACTCCTCTGGGGGGACCTTAAGTGAGACGAACCCCCCTACAGTCTACAGGTGGTACCTGTAGTCTGTGCTGCACCACTGTCGAAGCACATCACAGATCATAGTGAGCCCCAAGAAGACGTCAGTGACTGCATCGAGAAGTCTTTCTCTGTGGACCACTATCAAAGCTAAGAAGCTGGTGGAGAAACTAATTTCTAGCAATGAGAGGCTTCAATCTGAGACAGTGGGCATGCGACATCCCCTCTATTGTGAAACATCACCCCCCCTCTCTCAATTCCAACTAATTTTGGATGCCGCTGTTTCATCACTTGTCGAGGGAAGCTCGTCAACTCAGCCCTCAGTTACCCTCGGAGACAAGGTAGTAAGCACGAAGAAGTGTTGAGAACAGTCCTCATCGAGGTTGAAGGCATACTCAACACAACCCCCAAACCTTACTGATGGGAGAGACACCTTTCTGCCCACATGTTGTATAACCAGGGTCAGAGCTGCTGAGCCGTTGAAGATGGTGACACCGCCAACTGTTCTCTGACCACTTCTGGAAGCGCTAGACTATCTGCCAAGTCTGCAAGTCTGGCAGAAGTGGCACACGGAGGCAGAGGACATCTGGCCATCTGGTCTCCAAGGTATTTCCTGGTAGCTGACGGCCAGTTTCCTTATCAGCCTTCCTGCATTTCCTTTATATACTTTGGCTCTACCTCCGTGACTCTGAGTTCCTTTAGTAGGGTTTTATTATGCAAGAAATTCCTTGTTCCTTCTGGGGCGGCTGTGAAAAAAGGCTCTTGGGCAATTGGACACAAATTCACATAACTGTTTGCTCCCGGTAGAGCGTGGGGAGGGGGAGGTCATCGGGTTCTTCTTCTGCAGCATAAAGTCTAAAACACCGAATGAAGCCCTGAACTAGCAGGCACCTCGTTCTGTGAGCCAAGTTGTGTAAAGCCTGATGGGGTTTGACCCCATTTCGTACAGTGGATTATTAACTGCCCTGACACGTGCCATTCCATTATGTAACCCTATATACATACCACATGAAGCCCTGTGCAGAGTGGGGTTTAATCTCTTATGGGACCCACGGATACCGTATCCATGGGTTGTGACTTATTTATATAAAGCCTATGGTCGAGGCGTTATGGTGCGATTTATCGGTACGTTAAGTTTTTAGTGGGGTTACGCATGGGGAGTGGGTCTCAACGGGAAAGCCATTCATTAAATGGCTTTTCATTACATGCGTGACAAGGTGACAAGGTGTGGGATAATCGCCAGAGTATCACGTTCACACGAAAACAAGCCTGGTTTTCATTGTTTAGCGAATGCAACTCGATTTTTTGCAAGGAGGACCACTTTGCGACTTTGCGAGTAAAGAATTGGCTGACTCTCATTCAACCTCCAATATGTTTCATGACCCTAAGCAACGACAACAAAAAATAAAGGAATAGCATTCCATATCATGATATATCCGAGTCTGAACTAAACGCATGGAAGGAAGTGGAGATTCTGGGACACACAATACCAATGTCTGCATGATACCATGTCCCCGATGGATGGTTTATCCAGTCCGCTGTTCCCCTGAGAGCGTCCTGTTTACAGTGTAGCTACTGTGCATTAAGCACCGGAACAGCATGTACTTCATACCAAATAGATAGAGATTAGCTAATAGCATGTTAGCACCCTGGGGCTATAGCGCTAGAGGTTAAGCTTATGGATAGGCGACGGTGTAAGCCAGTAGGGTCGGTTGTTACGTATTAGCGTATGTATGTTCTATAAAATGATTATGCGTTAAGTAAATGCTGTTACAGATGTTGTAGAATAAATGCGAGTATAGAAACAGGGCCGGGTCGTGGGTTAAGGGTTAAGAGTTTGGAGTGTCTGGGTTCAAGGGGCGGCCGGAGAGCTCAGTCTGTTGGGACTTGGCTGGCTTGGGAACCGGAAGGTCGACCGGTTCAAGTCCCACCAGAAACACCTGCATGGCACTGTCAAGGTGCACCTTGAGCAAGGCACCAGCCCCTCCCCTGCTCCCCTGTATATCCAATAGCTGATACCCACTGCTCCTAACACTAGGATGGGTTAAAGGCAGAGGAACACATGTCACTGTGTGTGTGTGTGTGTGTACACAATAAAGAGGATTCAAACATTTTGATTTAGAACACCTGTGTCAGTATAGCTACCTGCATCCCTGCATAAGCAAGATGGCCACTTAGCAGCAGGCTTGTACTGATTCATATGTTAGTTTTGGTAGATAAAATGTTTGTATTCCTAGTGGATGGTTTTCTTTGGGTGGCCTTCCCTGATGGAAAGAAAATCAGAGTGACTCCCCCCCTCTCTCCCCCTCTCTCTCACTCTCTCGCTCTCTCTCTCTCACTCTCTCTCCCCCTCTCTCGCTCTCTCTCGCTCGCTCTCTCTCGCTCTCTCTCTCTCTCTCTCTCTCGCTCTCTCTCGCCAAACTCCACTTAAAGGGAAAAAAAGGATGGAATTATGATTTGGCAATTGCAACTATCTCAAAGGGATGTGTTTCAGAGGAAGAGCGCTGACTGAATGACATTGAGAGAGAGAGAGAAAGAGAGAGAGAGAGAGAGAGAGAGAGAGAGAGAGAGAGAGAGAGAGAGAGAGAGAGAGAGAGAGAGAGAGAGAGAGAGAGAGAGAGAGAGAGAAGAGGAACGGATGGTGTTTTAAGGACTCCATGGAAGAACCGGCTGTATACTTTTCTTTTATTATTTATGAGAGGAGGTTGGGGAGGTGGGGGGGGGGGGGGGGGTCGGAGGGGATGGGGGTGGGGGGGTGCGCGCATTAGGGCCGCGCGGGACACAGCGGCATACGCTATCAACAAAACAAAAAAAGCCCGTATAAATAAATAAATTAAAAAGTGCACTTACTGAAATAAAAGCCTCTCTCTCCGCACACAAACTGCAGCGTGTCGACCAGCTCCGCCCCGCACAGCGTCTCTGGTCCCGCCTCCGTCGCCGCGGGCGTCAGGGTCAGGACGCACAGCAGGAGGGAGAGAGAGTGGGCGCGGGAGATACAGCACATCGCGCACTGGGGGAGAGAGAGAGGGGGAGAGAGAGAGGGAGGGGGGGGGGGGGGGGGGGAGAGAGAGAGAGGGCGGGAGGGGGGAGGGAGGGAGGGGAGAGGGAGGGAGGGGGGGGGGAGAGAAGTGAGTGTGAACAGGGGCAAAGAAAAGGAGTAGCCCCACTGCGCGTATATAGCTTCCTCCGCACTCGCGTCATTGAGAGAGAGAGAGAGAGAGAGAGAGAGAGAGAGAGAGAGAGAGAGAGAGGAGAGAGAGAGAGAGAGAGAGAGAGAGAGAGAGAGAGAGAGAGAGAGAGAGAGAGAGAGAGAGAGAGAGAGAGAGAGAGAGAGAGACGGGGGCATTAAGGTAGAGAGAACACCTCGTACCTCCACCGAGGATAACGTTACGCGGTGATGACGTCATGACGGTGACGTATCCGACTAGTTGCGCCAAAACGTAAATTCGAAAACTTCGTCGAACCTCTTGACGAACTTTGCACTTTACAACATTGCCCACAAAACAGTAAAAAGTATGATGAGACATAGAGAGAAATCATTGCGCATATGGCATGTAATCGTGGACTACATATCTATAAATTATCGTAATTTATTATGATCATAATTTATGTTTTTTTTGTTGGCCGAACATAGTAAGTCAGGTAAAGTCATTCTGCCTTTTCTGGTTTTATTTTTTATTTAGTTTTTTTAAACTCTGGCACCAAAAACCAACCCAACATGCGTACCGGGAGCCATGGAGTCCGCGCCTCTCCTCCAGCTCTCATCATGAGAGATGGAAATCCGCTCTCCCGCCAAACCCGCAGCGGAGGAGGAAGCCCAGCGCGCCAAATATACATAATCATAATAAAGAGAATCAACACCGAGGGGGGACCTGATCCCATTGACAGCGCCGCGCCGCGTCGTGCCACCACCACCACCACCATGCACCACCACCACCATGCACCACCACCACCACCACCATGCACCACCACCACCACCACCACCATGCACCACCACCACCACCATGCACCACCACGCACCACCACCATGCACCACCACCACCACCACCATGCACCACCACCATGCACCACCACCACCACCATGCAGCACCACCCCCACCATGCACCACCACCACCACCATGCACCACCCCCACCATGCACCACCACCACCACCATGCACCACCACTACCACCATGCACCATCACCACCACCACCACGCGTATAGGGCGGTGGTGTGCATGCGGTGCCCAAAACACGCACGCACCCCCACGCACCCACCTTCAATACGCACCCACCAACCCACCCCCACCCCCAGCCCCAGCCCCCCCCCTCCCCCCTCCCGCATTAACTGATCCTCCGGAATATCCGGCGAACCCCGGAGCTTCATGAAAGACGCCTTAAGTATACACCCCACGATATGCAGCCTCAGCAATTAGGATGACTGAGAGAAACGTTTTTTTTTAGAGTTGCTGGTGGAAAATGCACCGAGCACTGGATCATCCGAGCGGGTGCAACACACACACACACACACACACACACACACACACACACACACACACACACACACACACACACACACACACACACAACACACACACACACACACACACACACACACAACACACACACACACACGTGAACATGAACATGCACATTAACACATGCACACGCATGCACACACGCACAAACACACACATGCCCAAACACACACGCACACACGCACAAACGTGCACAAACACACACGCACCTAAACACACACGCACAAACATGCACAAACACACACGCACCTAAACACACACGCACAAACATGCACAAACACACACGCACCTAAACACACACGCACAAACATGCACAAACACACACGCACCTAAACACACACGCACACACATGCACAAACACACACACACGCACAAACATGCACAAACACACACGCACCTAAACACACACGCACTCACATGCACAAACACACACGCACGCACACACACACGCCGTGAGAATGGAAAAGCCACTTATGTTGCGTCAGCATGTTGAGTTAAGTCAAGTTAAGTTATGTTAAGTTAAGCTAAGTTAAGTTAAGGCATGTGAGAAAGCAACGCAACAACGCGTTAAGGTTCTCCCAACAAAAAAAGGACACCGAGAGAGCACGCACGCGATCATCCGTGTGCAGAACATTCTAGTAGAACTTTCCTTGCAGCCTCGTGCATGGAACCCACACATGCACGCACCGGATCGATACTTTATGCTCATGCGCATGCGCTATTGCAATTAAAATGTGTTTTAAGTATTCCATACACACACACACACACACACACACACACACACACACACACACACACACACACACACACACACACACACACACACACACACACACTATGTGGAGATAAATTCCACCCCCACCCCTCTCCACGCACACATGCACGCACACATGCACACACACACACACACACACATACTCACACACACACACACAGACACACACACACACACACACACACACACACACAAACAACATGCACACACACAGATACACACACACACACACACACACACACACACACACACACACACACACACACACACACACACACACACACACACACACACACACACACACACACACAAACAAACACACGCATGCACACACACAGATACACACACACACACACACACACACACACACACACACACACACACACACACACACACACACACACACACACACACACACACACACACACAAATGTTCACATCAAATGCATGGGCTGTTTAAAACAAACCATGAGGAAGCCCTGTCTGCGAATATCGATAGGCTAAACAATCAAGGTGTGTGCGCGTGTGCATGTGCGTGTGTGCGTGCGAGTGCGTGCGTGTGCATGTGTGTGTGTGTGTGTGTGTGTGTACGTGTGTCTGAAGTGTGTCAGCGAATATAGAACAAGTTATAGGCTACAGTCAAGGTGCGTGTGTGTGCATGTGTGTGTGTGCGTCTGTGCATGTGTGTGTGTTTCTGCGTGCGTGAGCATGTGTGTGCGTGCGTGTGTCTGTGAGTGTGTCAGCGAATATCGAACAAGTTATAGGCTAAACCATCAAGGTGCGTGTGTGTGCATGTGTGTGTGCGTGCATGTGTGTGTGCGTGTGTCTGAAGTGTGTCAGCAAATATCGAACAAGTTATAGGCTAGATAACAGTCAAGGTGCGTGTGGGTGTGTGCGTCTGTGCGTGTGTGTTAGTATGCGTGTATGTGTGTGCATGTGTGTGTGCGTGCGTGCGTGTGTGTGTGTGTGTGTGTGTGTGTGTGTGTGTGTGTGTGTGTGTGTGTCTCTGAAGTGTGTCAGCGAATATCGAACAAGTTATAGGATATAAACAATCAAGGTGCGTCTGTGTGGTGTGTGTGTGTGTGTGTGTGTGTGTGTGTGTGTGTGTGTGTGTGTGTGTGGTGTGTGTGTGTGTGTGTGTGTGTGTGCATGTGTGTGCGTGCGTGATAGTATGTGTGTGTGCGTATGCATGTGTGAAGTGTGTGTGTGTGTGAAGTGTGTGGAAGGAGTAAGCAGGTGAGTTTACCTTGAGAACATGACCTAGGCGCGCGGGGAGTGGAGCGGCGCTAGACATCCCCTCGGGTTTCCGCGCCACGGAGCCCAGCAGCAGAAAGGAACTTTCTTCCGTTTGAAGTCATTAAAACAACGCGCGAAAAAAAAAAGAAGAAGAGAGGAGAGGAGAGGAGGACGCGGGAAGAAGATGCGAGACAGCGCGGGGAAATGTCACATCTCAGATAATATCCCACTGTGTTCCATTGCGCAGGCAAGACAGACAGGCAGGCAGGCAGGCAGACAGGCAGGCAGGCAGACAGGCAGGCAGGCAGGCAGGCAGGCTCGGGGTTTTTTGGTTGGGGAGAGAGAAGTGCGATTTTGTAAAAAAGGCGAACAGGGAGACGGATTTAGAGAGAAAATCCCTCACATTTATCTGCATTACACACAGACATGTTGAACAGGAAACAGCTGGGGCAGCATTTGCCTCCTACACTCGTCCTAAGTTATTCATTAAGGATTTTTTTTGGGCACAGGTTCAAATCACGTCATTTCTCCTTTTTTTTTTTTTTTTCTTTTTTTCTTTCTTTCCTTCTTCTTCTTCTTCTTCTTCTTCTTCTTCTTCTTCTTCTTCTTCTTCTTCTTCTTCTTCTTCTTCTTCTTCTTCTAGGAACGGGATTGAATTTTGATCTCTTTAAGACTCGGTTAGTGTGTTAGTGAGTTCGGAGCTTTATTCGCACCATGCATGCAGAGACCCCCAAAAGCAGTGTGTGTGTGTGTGTGTGTGTGTGTGTGTGTGTGTATGTGTGTGTGTGTGTGTGTGTGTGTGTGTGTGTGTGTGTATGTGTGTATGTGCGTGTGCGTGTGTGTGTGCGTGTGTGTGTGTGTGTCTATCTATCATAGTATAGGTAAAACCTTATTGAATTAAAAGAGGGTGGCAATTATGACTTTACTTTACTGCCGACGCGTTCGCCTCACCGTGCGTAATTTAGCCACCGGAGACGCTGAATGTCAACCGCAAAAAAAACAGCAACCCCCCCCTCCCCCCCCTCTCTGGTCACATTAAATGTAAAACAAATTTAAAAGTTTTTACATTTTTTTTTCTTTTTACATTTCTGTATTTTCATGTATTTTTTTTTTTACTTTTCCACTTAACTGTCATCTACCGTGACGTCAGCAGTGAGAATATCTCCTCGTGGAACATCAACACAGTAGAGGAGGAGCGGAGTTCTATTGCAGCGGAGTTCAATGTTATTATAGGATATGAAGCGATCAGAACAGTCACAGTCAGTCACTTTAACCCTGACACCAGTTCACACAACCTCGATTTCCACCTTTTTGACACACTGTTAAAAAAACAACAACAACTTAAATAACAACAAGCAGATTTTGAAGTCAAATAGTTGGTTTGGGAACATCATGCAGACTTAACATAACTGACCTAGTGGCTGTATTCATTCAGTCACTTCTGCATGAATACAGCCACTGGGTCCACTCATAAAGAAGGAGATAGCCCTATAAGTGCACACTATAGTGACAACTAAACATAACGAGCTCTCTAACGATCACCAGTCATTCACAACACGAGTCTCAATCTGAAGACATCCTTTAAATACCAACCCGCTGATTCAACATCAGTGTTCTGTATCGTTTGAGCACTGCTGTGACACAATGTGATTTATTTGAGTTGATTTGTCTCTATAGCATCTCAACAACAACAACAACAACAACAATTACAATAACAACAACTAGGACCACAGCTTCCCGCGTATAAAATAGCGGTATCAAATATTTAAGTTAACCTAGAACACACACTGCATGTACAAGACACACACGTACGCACATACACGCACACACACATACACACACTTTCACACACACACACACACACAGCGCACGCACACACACACACACACACACAGCGCGCGCACACACACACACACACGCACACACTGGCACACACACACACACGCACACACTGCACACACACAAACACACACACACACACACACACACACACACACACACACACACACACACACATCTCAGACACAGGGTGTGCGTTACTGCTTACTGACAGAATTCAGTCAGCCTCCTCGGTCTAGACCGCAGTTCTGTGTCATCAGTGTGCATTCTTGTGTGTGTGTGTGTGTGTGTGTGTGTGTGTGTGTGTGTGTGTGTGTGTGTGTGTGTGTGTGTGTGTGTACGTGTGTCTGAGTGTGTGTGTGTGTGGTGGGGGGGGGGGGGGGGCAAATCATCACATGACCAGAGACTGCAGCACAGACAGAGGGCCAAACTAGCAATGCTGAGAATATGGGTTCCGATTACACATCATCATCATTCATGATGATGATGAAGATGGCCATGATGACGATGAAGATGACGAAGACGGTGATGATGAAGATGACCTTGTTTTGCTTCAGGACGGGGCAGTCAGTTGGCAGCGACACTGTGTTCACACAGTGTCACTGTGTGTCACACAAGACACACACACACACACACACACACACACACACATGCACATGCACATGCACGCACACACACAAACACACACATGCACATGCACAAACACACGCACACACACACGTGCACGTGCACACACAAAGGACAAAGGATGATCTAATGCTTCTTTTGTCCCCGTCAATGAGGTGGCTTGAGAGGAACAGACGGTACATCGCTGCTTTCGAGTGCTTGCTTGTCAGGCGTAATGGTGGGTGTTGACGATGGTGGTGGTGGTGGTGGTGGTGGAGGTGGTGGTGGTGGTGGTGGTGGTGGAGGTGAGGGTGGTGGAGGTGGTGGGGGTGGTGGTGGTGGAGGTGGGGGTGGTGGAGGTGGTGGTGGTGGTGATGATGGTGGTGGGGGTAGTGGTGGTGGTGGTGGTGGTGGTGATGATGGTGGTAGTGGTGGAGGTGGTGGTGGTGGTGGAGGTGGTGGTGGTGGTGATGATGGTGGTAGTAGTGGTGGTGGAGGTGGTGATGATGGTGGTAGTGGTGGTGGTGGTGGTGGTGGTGATGATGGTGGTGGGGGTGGTGGTGGTGGTGATGATGGTGGTGGTGGTGGTGGAGGTGGTGGTGGTGGTGATGGTGGGGGTGGGGGTGGGGGTGGTGGTGGTGGTGGTGGTGATGATGTTGTGGTACATCTGCGAACGCAGCACGCAAAGGCAAGAGGCTGACCCGTGCCCTGTAGTCAGTGGCTGCCTCACAGCCAGATTTCACACTCTCTCTCTCTCTCTCTCTCTCTCTTGTTCTCATTCTCTCTCCGCCTCTCTCTCATCTCCCCTCTTCATCTTGCCAAGGCTTCTGCTTTTTTTGTGTTGCATCCCTCTCACCCACCCCGTCCCCCTCCCTCCCCTCTCTCCTCCTCTCCTCCCTCCCCCTCTCCCTGCCTCCCTCCCCTCTCTCCCTCCTCCTTCCAGGGAGGAGTCCGCCCCACTGAACTCAGTGACACCAGGGAGCCTTGCGTCCACCTCACTACGCAGAGATGGAGAGACAGAGATAGTGAAGAAGACATAAAGAGACTGCTTGCTGGTTCTGTATTGGGTTCTGTGTTCATCTATGTTTTGTTTACCATTCACAACTTACATTTTGATGTTTTCTTTATGCTTTTGGTTAGTTGGTTTGGCAACATTTCTACAAATAACTGTCGTTGCCCAGAAAGCACATTTGAAGTTTGCAAAATAGAGAGACAGAGAGAGAGACAGAGGGAGAAAGAGAGAGAGAGAGAGAGAGAGAGAGAGAGAGAGAGAGAGAGAGAGAGAGAGAGAGAGAGAGAGAGAGAGAGAGAGAGAGAGAGAGAGAAAGATCTAGAGGGGGAGGGAGAGAGAGAGATGGAGTGAGTGAGAGAGAGAGATAGAGAGATAGAGAGGGAGAGGTAGGGAGAGAGGGAGGGAGTGAGTGAGAGAGAGGGAGGGACAGGGAGAAGGGAGGGAGAGAGAGAGGGAGAGGGAGACAGGGAGGACGGGGAAGGGAGATTGAGAGGGTGGCTGGGCATACAAATGAACAGGAGTTGTAAAGAGATATGGAGGAAGTATGGGGATAGGGTTGCTGGATGCTTCTGTGTGTGTGTGTGTGTGTGTGTGTGTGTGTGTGTGTGTGTGTGTGTGTGTGTGTGTGTGTGTGTGTGTGTGTGTGTGTGTGTGTGTGTGTGTGTGTATGTGTGTGTGTGTGTGTGTGTGTGTGTGTGTGTGTGTGGGTGTGTGTGGGTGGGTTTGTGTCTGTGATAGGGTGGGCAAGGGGTTGGCGGTTTAGTATTGCAGACTCCCATTAGTTCACACACCAGTATGTGTGGGGAAGGTGTGTGTGTGTGTGTGTGTGTGTGTGTGTGTGTGTTGCAGGGCTGGTACCCAAGATGGGAGGGGATGCTCGAGAGTGGGGATCGGATGGGGCCCACAAAGAAGTTCACTTCAGGACACATTGTGTGTATATACACACACACACACACACACACACACACACACACACACACACACACACACACACACACACACACACACACACACACACACACACACACACACACACACACACACACACACACACACACACACACACACACACACAATCAGACTAAAGGAACACATCATGTGCTCATGTGCACACACACACACACACACACACACACACACAGACACACACACAAAAGGGCACTCACAAACACACACACAGAAACACAAAGATATTCACCCACCCACACACACACGCACACACACACACACACACACATTTGATTAGGAAAGCAATCCTCCACTCTCTTGATTAGTCAGAGTTGTGTGCAGCTCAATAGAGTCTCTGTGTGTTCTCTCCATCTCTCTCTCTCTCTCTCTCTCTCTCTCTCTCTCTCTCTCTCTCTCTCTCTCTCTATCCACTCTAAGAGGAGGAAAGAGACTGAGAAAACAATGGAAAACTGGGGTATCTATTGCAGTAATTGTGAATCATTTCTAACTTCTTTGCATATGACTTTGCTGTAGTCCCTCTCCAATGGAAATGAGATGTGTGTATGTGTGTTTGTGCGTGTGTGTCTGTGTTTCTGAACTGTGTATGTGTGTCTGATCTTTGTGTGTGTGTCTCTGAACTGTGTGTGTTTGTGTGTGTTTCTAAACTGTGTGTGTGTGTGTCTAATGTGTGTGTGTTTCTGAACTGTGTGTGTGTGTCAGAACTGTGTGTGTGTGTGTGTGTGTGTGTGTGTGTGTTTCTGAACTCTGTGTGTGTGTCTTAACTTTGTGTCTGAACTGTGTGTGTATGTGTCTGAACTGTGTGTGTGTGTCTGAACTGTGTGTGTGTGTGTGTGTGTGTGTGTGTGTATGTGTGTGTGCGTGCGTGTGTGATTTCGATATCAAGAGTGTGTGGCTCGGCGGTACGTCACGAGCGGCCCCTGCTTTTGTTTTGCTCCGGCGTCGCCGTAGCAACCCTGTGAGGGTCGCGCACACCGTTTTGGCACGTGGGGGGTGGTGGGATGGTGGGGGGATGGTGGGGGTTGGTAGGGGCTCTTGGGGGGGGGGGGGTTTGCAGGAAATTCTGTGGTGCCTGTTGACCATCAAAGCCTCCATTTTGAAACACATCTCGTCAGGGGGGGAAGACAACCGACACGGAGATCACGGCGGCGGTGGCGGCTTTAGTTTTGGCCGTGGTGTTTGGGCACGGAGGCAGAATGCTAAGCGGGTACCACGCGGTTGAAGAGGAGAAGATGCGGGGAGAACATAATACCTTGTTGTGAATTCCCTAGAAACTCCACTCGGAGGACACTTTGAGGTTTTTCCCCGCTTGCTGCTCCTGTTGATTCTTCTTCTTCTGGATTTCTAGGAAGAAGAATCAGCTTCGAAGAATTCCTAGAATCATTTGGAGATTATGTTTTGGTTCTGTTTTTATTTTTTTTTCACCTCAAGGTTATTTGGTAGACCTACTGCCGTTTTGCAGATGCCATGTCTGTTCCTCGTGGCCACTGTGAGTGTTTTATCGTCGCGGTGTAACGGACACCAGCAGGGGGTGCTGTTCAGTCAAGTAAACCTCAATACCCGACACCTTAATAGACGACCTAGCGATGAAGCGAGAGGGTTTTAGCTTCTCACGTTAGAACTTCACCTCTCATGCCGAAGGTCTTCAGTTCAAGCCCAGTGCGGGAACACTGAGTGTTACACCAGTACGATTAACACCAGTTAACTTTCACTCAAAGATTTGAACCAGTTTGGTTGATTTTTCCGATCTGTCGTGCGCCTCACTCATCATCGTTCAATACCTAGTAGCAGGCCAAATCATGTGGAATAAATGTATTGTTCTTCTTAAGAACTCAGAAAAAACACCTGACCTGAGTAGCTTTTGCCAACCGACACTACAAAAGCAAATTGAAAAGTTCTGGGAGATTTGGGTTGTTTCAAAATTGGCACTGGAATCGAACCCCCCCCCCCCCCCCCATCTGTTGGCAGTTGGCCGGCTCGCTCATCAACCTTTACACCGGAGACTTTACTTTGAGATTAGGGCCAGGTTCACACACACACCTCATCAGACCTGGCATGCAGGCTAGTGTTTCTACTGTTTGTTGACTGAATTCTCCATACCTAATCTGTTATGAAAGTTCTGTTAGAGAGCGCTATCTTCCCCTTGGTGTCGGAGTCTGCCGTGTCATTTGGTGTTGTTTGGAATTCATGGAAACTGAAGTGGATAGTCGAAAGGGGGATACCTGGGATCTGGAGGTCTATACTGGTGGATTTAATCCTCTTTATTGGTCCACATACATGTACACGTATGTTACTTTTTTTAACTTCTTTTTATCCTATTCTGTTTTTTATAACTGCTGTCTGTCGTCGGGTATTGCATATAAGATTTTCACTCATTGCTTATACTGTACGTAAACTGTGAAGTGACAATAAACTTGACTTGACACACACACACACACACACACACAGTGAAATGAGTTTCTCTGCATGTAACCCATCCTAGTATTAGGAGTAGTGGGGCAGCTAATGTATATACAGCGGCCCGGGAGCAGTGTAGCGGGGTCTGGTGCCTTGCTCAAGGTGCACCTCGGCAGTGCCCCAGGTGTTTTGGTAGGGACTCGAACCGGCAAACCTTCCAACTCCCAAGCCCCAAGTCCTAACAGACTGAGCTACTGCTGCCACCCCCACCCCTTGCGTTGGTAAAGAAAGAAATAATATCGGAATGTCCTTCGGCTTCGGCAAACCCATAAACACAAACATAATTCCATCCATGTTTATTTGGTACATTCATGTTTACAAAACCCCCCAAAAAACGGGAGACCCCCCCCCCCCACTCAGGTTCAAAGCAACAATCATGTTTTTTTGGGAACCCCACAGCGGTAAGGGAAGTACATTTCCCGTTGGCGTTCCCGTGGAGCCTGAGACTTCGCATCTGTTCTGAATGTTGAATTAAAAAAAAACGTGTTGGAAGTTAAGGCTTCAGGATGTTCCCCCCCGTGGAGTTCGGCTTGTAGCTAAGTGAGCTAATCGCGGGATAAAACACTTCGGAACGACCCCCGTGGGTAATGGAGGTGGGGGGGGGGGGGAGAGGGGGATAGGGGTGGGGGGGGTCCATCTCACCCCCCTGGCTGACTGAGCAGTTTGCCCTCTCCCCTTCCTCACCCATCATCTCTTGCCCACGGCCCTTGCCCCGAAAGAGACAGAGAGAGCGTGCAAGGGGGAGAGAGAGAGAGAGAGAGGGAGGAAAAGAGGGGGGAGAGAGAGAGGAGGGGGGGAGAGAGAGAGGGAGAGAGAGAATGAGGGGGAGAGAGAGCAAGGGGGAGAGAGAGGGAGGAAGAGAGAGAGGGGGGGGGGGGTAGAGAGAGAGAGCAAGGGGGTGAGAGAGCGAGAGAGAGGGGGAGAGAGAGAAGGAGGGAGAGAGAGAGAGAGAAAGAGGGAGAGAGAGAGAGAGCAAGGGGGTGAGAGCGAGAGAGCAAGGGGGTGAGAGAGAGCGAGAGAGAGGGGGGAGAGAAGAGGGAGAGAGGGAGAGAGAGAGTGTTGCGCACAATAATCCAGGCCACGCTTTAGGGTTTAAAGAGTGATCTGCTCTCTCCAGCAGCTCTGGATAAGCTCTGACTCAGCCCACCGGCCTTTCTCATGTTTCTGAGGTTAACCCGACCCCCCCCTCCCTCCCCGTGTGGTCGCCGAGATTTATTTACGATCATTTATTTACGCATACGTTTTTCTATAAGCCTACGGGATTTGTTTTCTTCTTCTCCTCCTTCTCCACAATTGATGCTATAAACACTTACCGGTAGATGCGTCTGCTGTATAAAAGGCAGGGCCGAGGACAATGATTCAATCATTCATTGAGGAGTACAGCTCTGGTCCATCAAAAATATAACTGTGCTGCCCCCTAGTGTCTAAACGACCAAACTGCATCTATGAGTGCGTCGGAGCTAATAAGAGTTGGGGCTAAATACATTTAAATTTTATATAGGCCTAAGCATTGATTTGAACTAAACATTACTCATCTAAATTATATTCTGTTCATTGGATTGGAAAAATTCTAACATACATTACTATATATATATATATATTGCATTACATTACAGTCATTTAGCAGACGCTTTTGTTCAATTGTTGCATTTTAAAGTCATTTATTTACTAGGTAAACCAAAATACTTTGCTGTATTCAAATATGTACACCCCATCCCGTAAAGAGATCTCCGTCAGCCTTAAAGCTAAAACAATAGACCACTAGCATACACAGCTAGCACATGGCACACAGGCAGCAATCAAAATGAATCATACAAAAAGCATCCTTCTACAACCCCCACCCTCCCAAAAAATAATTAAACCAAAAAAAAAAAAGGTGTTAGTACTTTATCAGCCTTCACATTATGTTCCCCTCTTTGTAAAGTTGAATCATCGCCAATTCCGAGATTAGGAGATCCAAACTGCCCAAACCAAGATGCCCCCCCCCCCCCCCCTAAAACTACTGGAACTCTATGTGGACCTCCTGGGCGAAGGCCACCACCTTGGCCTGGTGCGAGAGCGAGTGCTCGTACAGGGACTTCTTGTGGGTGAAGGCCAGGCCGCACGCCGGGCACACGTGGCCCCGGGGCTTGCCCGAGTGCGTGCGGCGGTGCTTCTTCATGTGGTAGGACAGCCGGAAGCCCTTGTCGCACACGTCGCACTTGAAGGGCTTCTCGCCCGTGTGGATGCGCATGTGGGACTTGAGGTAGCCCGACTGGATGAAGGCCTTGCCACACAATTCGCACTTGTAGGGCCGCTCGCCCGTGTGGTAGCGCGTGTGGAGCCGCAGCTCGTTGGCGGTGAGGAACGTCTTGCCGCAGTCGGTGCACTGGTGCGGCCGCTCGCCCGTGTGCGTGAGCTCGTGGCGCTTGAGCGAGATCTCCTTCATGAAGAGCTTGCCGCAAGCGCCGCACGGGTAGCGCACGCCCACGTGCACCTGCTCCACGTGGTTGGTGAGCTGCAGCTTGGTGCGGTAGGCGGCGTCGCACTGCGCGCACGCCCACGGCCGCGCCTCCGAGTGCGTGCCAATGTGCACGGTGAGCTCCGAGGCCGAGCGGTACCGCTTGCCGCACTGCCAGCACAGGAAGGGCTTCTCGCCCGTGTGTTTGCGCTGGTGCACCGTCAGGCAGTTGGATGAGCGGAACTTCTCGGGGCACGCTGTGCACGCGTACGGGAACTCGCCGCTGTGTACGCGCTCGTGCACCGCCAGGTAGGGCAGCTGGGCGAAGCTCTTGTCGCAGCGCGTGCACGGGTAGGGCCCCGTGAAGTCGTGCTGCTTCTCGTAGTGTTCGCGGAGCCGCCGCAGCAGCGTGAAGCTCTTGTCGCACATGGTGCAGCCGATGGGCTTGTGCATGAGCTTGTGCCTCTCGAAGGCCGGCTCGCTGGCCAGGATCTTGCCGCACTCCTTGCAGTAGAGCGGCGCGTGGATCCTCTGGTGCACCTTCAGCAGAGTCATGCTGTTGAACACCTTGCCGCAGTCCTCGCAGCGCATCACCTCCTTGAACTCCACCTTGCACACGTTCTCCTGGTGCTCCTTCAGTGCCGCCGGGTACTCGAAGTGCTGGCCGCAGTTGGAGCACCACACGGGGACCTTCAGTCCCGGGCCGCCCTGGTGGCCGTCGTCGCCGCCGCCGCCGCCCGCCCGGCTCCTTCTTCATGGCGGACAACCTCATGATCTTCTTGTGGCAGATGGCGTAGATCTGGTGCCTCTTCAGGCTGTGCATGTGCTTGAAGCGCCGCTTGCAGTGGACGCAGTGGTACGGCCGCTCCTCCGTGTGACACTGCATGTGCTTGTTGAGGTTCTTCACACTGTCGAACGCTCGCGCGCACACAGGGCACGTTTTGGGGGCCCTGGGCTCCACGAGGACCACCGCCGTGGTGGTCGTCGTCGCTGCCGCCCCCTCCTCCTCCTGCCCCGCCCCCTCCCCTGCCGGGGTAGCGGTGGTCACCTGAACGCGGCGTTCTTTCCCCAGCCTGCCGACCTGCGCCAGGATCTCCTCCACGGACTGACAGGGCTCCTCGCGCATCCCCTCGTGGCCGTGGATGAGCTGGTGCTTCTTCAGTGTGTCCTTGTACTTGAAGCTCTTGTCGCAACCCTCGCACACGTAGGGCCTCTCCTCCGTGTGCGAGCGCAGGTGCTTGGCGATGTCGGCCGTGCAGGGCAGCGTGCGGGCGCAGACGGGGCACACCTTGCCGTCCGCCGCGGCGGTCGCCACCGGTGCCTCCGCCATCGACGAGGGGGCGGAGTTGACCGAGTCGGCGGCTGCGTCCGGCTCGCCCGTGCCGTCGCCCGCCCAGCCCCCCGCCCTCTTCAGGTCCCTGCTCTTGCAGATCTCCTTCTGGTGGCGCTTCAGGACGTACAGGTGCTTGAAGCACTTCTCGCAGTACGGGCACTTATACGGCCGCTCCTCCGAGTGGGACTTGAGGTGGCGGTCCATGTCCACCTTGCGGGAGAAGTACTTCCCGCAGAGCGTGCAGTGTTTGCTCTCCTGGGCGTCCGAGGGCCCCGGGTCTCCGGCGGTGGCAGTGGGGTCGGTGGCGGCGCCGGCCTCCTCCTCTACCTCCTCCTCTTCTTCTTCCTCCTCCTCCTCCTCCTCCTCCTCGGCCTCGTCGTCGAACTCCTCGTCCCGCTCGTGAACGCGCATGTTGTGGCGCGTCATGTCGTACTGGTCTCGGAAGCGCTTATCGCAGTTGGGGCACTTGTACTTCAGCTGCCGCTTGTCCGAGTGGATCTCCAGGTGGCGCCGCATGGCCGTGGCGCGCAGGAAGTTTTTCTCGCAAACGGGGCACGTCTTGCTGCTGGGGTAGCGCCTCCTGGTGCGCTTCCCCGCGGGCGAGTAGGCGTCCGCCTGCTCCTTCAGAGCCCTCCTCTTCAGCTGCAGCCTCTTGCTCTGCTTCAGCGGTTGGAAGGAGGCGGGCTTCAGCGGGTCGGGTTCCCCTCGGTCCTCTCCGATGTCCCGGACCGTCGGGTCCTCCTCGCCAGGAACGAGCCCCTCGTGGGCGTCGGGAAGCACATCGGTGTCGGCGAGCACGTGGGCGTCGGTGAACGCCTGGACGACGGCCGCCACCGCCTCCGCCGGCTGCTGCTGGTGGATCTGGATGTAGTCGAGCAGCGTCACGGTCTGGCCCTCCAGCTTCACCGTGACGCAGCCGTGCAGTGGCTCCGAAGACTCCGACGCCCCCTGCAGGTGGAACTGGTCTCCGTCGATCACCAGCTTCTCCAGCTGGGGCAGCAAGAGGGAGGACAAGATGCAGTTCCCGAAGGACAGCGGAAGGGAGGGCGACTCGTCTGGAACATAAACACGACGAACATGAGATGAACCATCACAACGTTTGTGTTTAAAACGCAAAGAGCAGGATAAGCGCTGTGGTGTGTCACTCCTAGCTAAAAAGGTACTTGTAGTACTCTGTTATGGTTGATGACATGTATCTCAATCGGTCAAAAATAATCTATTATACATTATACATATATTAAACTAAATTCACAACACAAAACAAAATGAAAAAATAAATCCATGAAGGAAACACCAATTAGTAGTTAATTTGTAAAACATTTACTAAAAGTATATACTGTATATCACCCAACAACAACAACAACAACAACAGCGATTGGAGACATCGAGCGATAAAAACCGTACCGCCCAAGTCGGAAAGGCCGAGCGTGGTGTGGTACTGGAGGACCGTCCTCAGCTCCTGGGGATCAGGGACCGACTGGAGACATTCCTCCAGGGCGGACGGGACCGCATCCAGCAGGGAGGCCGTCTGGGACGGCAGAGACACAACAGCATCAGCCATGAAATCCTACCTCTGGATCTGAAGTATATACTACATATAATACTACATGGTACATTCCGTGTTCTGAACTAAATACTACATGGTACAGTCTGTGTTCTGAACTAAATACTACAGTCTGTGTTCTGAACTAAATACTACATGGTACAGTCCGTGTTCTGAACTAAATACTACATATCTTGACCCTGTCCCCACAAAGTTTTTAAAAAATGTTTTTAATAGTCTCTCTGAATCAGTTCTTAAAATAATTAATACATCCCTCGAGACTGGAATTTTTCCCAATGCATACAAAACGCCTGTTGTGAAACCACTATTAAAGAAATCAAATTTAGATTATAATGTCGTAATAAATTAAAGTAATTATAGGCCTATTTCCAACTTACCTTTTATGAGTAAGATACTTGAAAAAGTAGTTTTTAATCAATTAAATAACTTTTAAAATGAAAATGGTATCTTAGAGAAATTCCAGTCCGGTTTTAGATCTAATCACAGTACAGAAACGGCTCTGATTAAAGTAACAAACAATCTTAGACTTAGTGCTGCTGATGGCAGGGTCTCAGTTCTTATCCTTTTGGACTTGTTTCATTATACATGTTACCTCTAGGAGACGTTATCAGAAAACACAATGGTGATGTTCATAGCTATGCTGACGACACACACAATTGTATATTTCTGTTGAGCCAAATGATCCAAATGCTTTATGCTCCTTGACTACCGGTCTGTCTGCAATTGATCGATGGATGAGCGATAATATTTTAAAACTTAATGAAGACAAGACAGAAATACTTTTAGTAGGCCCTAAAGCCAAAAGAGAAGCACTTTTTAATGGGTTAGGAAGTTTGGCTCACCAGAATAAATCGGAAGTAACTAGCCTAGGTGTAATTTTAGACTCCGATTTAAGTTTTAATACCCACATAAATAAGGTGACCAAAACAGCCTTTTTCCATCTAAGAAATATTGCTACGGTTAGATTGTTTTTAACCCAACAGGATGCTGAGAAGTTGATTCATGCTTTTATTTCAAGTAGATTGGACTATTGCAATGCTCTTTTCACTGGTCTTCCTAAAAAAAAATCAATAGACAAGCGACAGCTAATTCAGAACTGCTGCTAGACTTTTAACGAAAACAAGGAAGAGAGAGCATATTACTCCAGTTTTAGCTGCATTGCATTGGCTCCCTGGATCTTTTAGAATTGATTTTAAAGTCCTTCTACTTGTTTTTAAAGCTCTTAACAATTTAGCATCCTCGTAAATGTCTTTTTATGTCCCCTCACGAGCCCTAAGGTCCTCCACAGCTGCTTTTTTAAAGGTTCCTGGGGGCCCCAAGGGAAAATTGGGGCATCTGCTTTTAATTTCTATGCACCACAGCTGTGGAACACAATCCCAACACATATTAGAGAGGCTGGCTCAGTGGACATTTTCAAACGACAGTTGAAAACATACTTTATGTTCTTAATCTGTTATTATTCATTGTTTTATATTTATTTTATCGTGTAATGTGAAGCACTTTGGGCTGCATCTTGTATGAAAAGTGCTATATAAATAAAGTTATTATTATTATTATTATTATTATATATGGAACAGCCTGTGTTCCACAATCCATCTTACTAGCTGTACAGTTCTTCTTCTACAACCAATCTTCACTTTACAGGTTCTACTCTATTTGGGACGATGCCCCACCTGGTGACTTTGGGTGGTTCTGGTACCTACATGCTGAAGGTTTGGTACCGGCAGAAGTCTCTCCAGTCTGGACAGGAAGTCCAACACTAGCATCTGCAGAGCGGTGTCAAAGTCCGGACCAAATTCTACGGGGAATTCATCCTGGAACAAATTCATCATTAGGTTATTTTAAACTTAAACAGACCACCATAAAATGTGCCATACTGATGCTTTAAATGCTTTTAAATCTTTTTGCACATTCAACAGATGTTCATACCATCTATCAGTCACTTTGCTGTCCTTTTTTGTTTATTTTTATTGTATATATTATTTTTATAGTATTGTTTTTTGAGAGGTTTACTTTGGGAAGGAATGGGGGGCAATCATTCCAATGTACTTACAAATGGCAAATAAATATCTTGTATCTTGTATAAATCTTTTTAGGTGATTTAGCGCATTGTGCTAGCATATCGTGATCATAGCTTGACATAATTCAGTTATTATTATTAATAATAATACAAATATATATATATATATATAATAACAATATATGTGTGCATGTATAGAATGTATTTCACAAACCTGGAAGAATTTCTCCCTCTCGTCTGGATCCTTTAGTAGAGACTTAATTCGATTCACAAAGTTGGATTCGGTGAGCTGTACTTCTGCAAAATACGGCTAAAAAGGAAAATAAATATAATAAAAATAAAAACAGTGACCAACTACTATGTGAAAAATGAGTAAGTAAGTGATCTCCAGCCAAACTTGAAGTCCTTGAAATGTTTCTTACAAATGCACATACAGTTATGTGTGCGGACAACATAGCCCGAGCAAACAATAGGACTACAAATGCATACAAAGCATGAGGACATGTTCCCCCACCTGTGCGGCCCAGGTAGAGATTATGGTCTTTATCCTCTCCAGGTGAACCTCGATAGTCTCCATCTCGGTGATCTGGTCTGACCGGCACAGGTCAAGAACCACCTGAGGGAACAAAACAAACAGAACATGGGAAATGAGTCCACAGGCAGTGACCTACTGAACTGCTAGGAGTTCTGCCACTATAATAACATTGTCATTAACAGAATCAGAAAGTTGTTTATTGCCATTTACCGTTGTAAAAACACGCATTGGAATTTGACACAGGTCCGGAGCAACATAGAATAAAGTGCACTGTGTAATAAGTGTAACGTTACACTTTCTGGACTCATTACAGTTACTGCACTTTTCTGTACTGTATTCATGATGCTGCTGCACTACTGGCACTTTAAAATGCTTTGAAATGTTCAATATAACACATCCTTCAAAAACGTTATTGTTCTTTTTATGTTCATTTTTTATTTTATTGTGTATAGTATTCTTATAATATTGTGTTCTAGAATTCCATACTGCTGGAACAAGTACAATGGAATGATTACACCCCATTCCCTACTGCAGTATGAATTTTCTAAAACACTATAAAACTACTGTACACTGTATGATACATCTGTATCAAAACAATGAAGCCTTATTTTCTCACTGAATTATATCACCAAAACTTTTTTTTTAAAACAGCACAATAAGTTTGTAATCAATTCTTTTTTTCTGCGATAATATCCCTTGATTAACTTCATGGTGACCCCCTTACCCTGGCTCTGAGCCCCAAGAGGATCTGGGCTTTGTGGTCGGGGTTCAGCAGCTCCGGGAGGATCTCCGTGACCGTGCTGATGAACTCCTCCAGCATCCCGTAGTCCTGGACCGCCCCCCGCTGAGCCACCTGCCACATGGCCGCCGACACCAGCCGCAGGGGGGGCACCAGGAGCCGCAGGGACGGGAGCAGGAGGAGGGACGGGGCCTCTGGGGGAGGAGGAAGACGAAGATATAGGAGAAGATATAGTAGAAGAGTAAGAAGATATAGGAGAGGAAGAAGAAGAAGAAGTAATAAAGAAAGAAGAAGATATAGAAGAAGTAGAAGAAGAAATGAAGAAAGAAGAAGTAGATTTAGAATAATAATAAGAAGATATAGAATGATAAGAACAAGAAGTAGAAGAATAAATTAAGAACAAAATCAAGACAATTCAAGCATCCGGGGGGAAACACACACACACACACACACACACACACAGTATCGTGTGTGGGATGCTGAAGTCTGGACCAAATTGCAACGACAGATTTGACTCCTTAGTTATTAATTAACATAATATTAATTGATAATATTGTTGTATTAGCGGTGTAACAAGAGGACGCCAAACATGTCCACGTAAGAAGCTATCAAACACCGTATTTATATACACCGTTCACATTGTATTCGCTCTTTATTATTATTATTATCATCATGTTTTATATTAAACATGGAGTGTCTGCTAGCGTTGCCACAGAACGATCATTTCTCATAACTTATAACACCATTCTAAAGTTGTGAGCACTAACTAAGTCTGTGTGACAGGTTAGCTACTGGCGAGCTATCGTGGCTAACGGAGCTAGCTCCCCGGGCTAGCAGGCTAACTAGCTCCCCGGCTAGCAGGGCTAGCTAGCTCCCCGTGCTAGCGCCGTGCTGCGGGCTGGGAGCGGGGTACGCCATGTTGGAAAACGGGCGCACACAATCTTACGGAAACTTGGATGAGTGACGCCGCGTGAGTTCCTTTCGCCTTACCGTGGTCGGCGGGACACGGGCTTTGCATGTCGGCTCGGCTCGGACGGCGCTCAGGGAGAGCCTATAGTACGTTTATATATATTTTAGTTATGATTGTTTTTGAGTCACTCTGTCTCTGCCCGACCCCGCGGTGCTAGTTGGCGGGGAGGGAAAGGGGCGGCTCGATAACACGGCTGGGAGTGCGCAGAACGACCGGATGTAGTTTCACACCGCACAGGGGTTTGCCTGGCCATACACACACATACACATGCACACGCACGCACACGCATACACATGCACACGCACGCACACACATACACGCGCACGCACACACATACACGCATACACATGCACACACATACATACACATGCATACACATGCGCACATATGCACGCACATACACATGCACGCACATACACATGCACGCGCACACATACACATGCATACACATGCACATGCGGCCACACATATACACACACAGACGCACCTTGATTGTTTATATCCTATAACCTGTTCGATATTCGCTGACACACTTCAGAGACACACACACACACTATATTCACCTGTTGCGTTTCCATGAGAAGGAGGGTTGTGAATTTGGTTTTATTCATATCTTTATTTGAAACCAATTGTTTCTCCGACAGGGGGCGATAAAGCTGTTCGATAAAATGATATTTGGACACCAAATTAAATGAACGCGTCCACTGTAACAGGCAGTGGAAATAAATAGAATGAATCTTGTTTACATTACATTTGCTTTGCGTTCATTTAGCAGAGCGACTTACACTAAGTGCAGTGTTTAACAAACTATATCCGTATGGTCTCTGTGCTTATGAAATTAGCTACTCATCAGCTTCATTAAATATATGAATACTAAATTAAACTGCCTTCATGTGAAATTATGCTAATCAAGGAGAACCACACCGAAATACCACTTAGTGTTGTAGTGTAGATTGGTTTGCATTTGATCACACCCTCTATTGGTTGAACACGTGCTATTGCATGCATACTATCATAACATTGTCATCCATATTACATTACACTATCATACTTTTGCTTGCCTTTCTGGACTCATTACAGTTACTGCACTGTATTCATGATGCTGCTGAACTTCTGGCACTATAAAATGCTTTTTTATGTTTTCAACACATGAACATATCAGTCACATCAGTCACTTTATTGTTATTTTTATTGTGTACAGTATTTTTATATTTTAAAGTATAGTGCTTGAGAAATGTATACTGCGGGTAAGCATTATAGTAAGCATTTCATTGCACAAATAAAAATCTTGAATCTTGAATATAACCTTTGATTGGCTGATATGGTGACCTGGTCACCTGATCGACACACACCTGTCCTCTGCTTATTGAAACTGAATGGAAGGAGTGTTTACAGGGGAGCCTGCAGCACCAGGATGAACTAAATCACCTGAAAGCATTTGATTCAAAGCCGGGGTCAGGGGGTTCGGTTGTTTCGTTTGGGACTTTTCATTAAGAGATTTATGGTTTCATTTACCTTTTCCATTTATAGAATTGGCATGTACTCCTAAATGTATCCCAGGGGAAAGCCTCGTGTTCGACTGAGACTTGTGCCATGCCAATGTTTTGCAATGTACAACTCCCCTTTTAAAATGTTTATACCCGGGGCTCTCTCTCCACTGCCAACAACTAAACTATGGCTGCTGAGACTTTATAGCCAATCCCATTCATCATATGTACGATGATGTCGTCGAAGAGTAACCTCAAACACTTTCTTTTTTGGGATACACCCCGAGGCAATTTCGGCGTTCGACAATCGGAAACAGAAGGCACAATGTGGATCGAGGTAGACATCTGGGGATTTGGCAGGAAGCGTGAGGCGAATCGCACTAGACAGACAGACTGGTGGAACGTAGCTTACACAATATAAATGGTATGGAACTCGCCATGTGTAACAGTCAGTGTCCCGCACGGGGCTCGAACTGACGACCTCCGGCATGAGAGGCGACGTTCTAACGTAAGAAGCTAAAACCCATTGGCTCTACCAGCTTCATCGCTAGAACGTCTATTTAGGCGTCGGGGAGTGAGGTTTACCACTACACAGCACCCCCTGCTGGGGCGTGAGGTTTACCACTGCACAGCACCCCCTGCTGGGGCGTGAGGTTTACCACTGCACAGCACCCCCTGCTGGGGCGTGAGGTTTACCACTGCACAGCACCCCCTGCTGGGGCGTGAGGTTTACCACTGCACAGCACCCCCTGCTGGGGAGTGAGGTTTACCACTGGACAGCGCCACCTGCTGGGAGTGAGGTTTACCACTGAACAGCACCCCCTGCTGGGGAGTGAGGTCTACCACTGCACAGCACCCCCTGCTGGGGAGTGAGGTTTACCACTGGACAGCAACACCTGCTGGTGTCCGTTACACTCACCCCCCTAAAACTCACTCTCATCTGGGTCACGGCACTAATGTAACAGTCAGTGTTGCGCACTGGGCTCGAACTGACGACCTCCGGCATGAGAGGCGACGTTCTAACATGAGCTAAAACCTATGGGCCCTCTAGCTTAGATCACTAGAACGTCTTAATGCGTCCACTGCACAGCACCCCCTGGTGGCGTCCGTTACACATGGCCTGTAAAAAGTGGCCATTGAAGATACTTGGGTCTTTCTAGATGGCAAACATCTATAGCTGGTCTACCTAAACTTATGGTTTGTGAGTCCTACTCATTCGTAGGTATTTTGTCAACTTTTCCCTGGTGAGAAAAAAACCCTAAAACGACTTTGTATGAGTAGGACTGAACACAGTTGCAGAGGTTTCTAAGTAAGGACTCATGAGAAAGAGGTGCAGTGGGTATTCCACCATTAATATTACAACACGTGTAAGGGTCAATCAATAAAACTAAATCAATTTAATAAAAAAAAGCGGCCTTGTGTTTTTTTTTTTGCTGTTTTGATGTTTTATGTTTGCCTTTTCTGCTGCACATTCCTTCCTCCCCCTGTGCTATCTAAATCAAACCATTTCCTTCATTTCAACCGCCAACTAAACCTTGAATAAGAAACTTTTATGCGTCGGTGTTAAAGGGCCTCTATAACTTTCATCTTCAGACATGGTGACTGCAGACAGTGAATCCCCCACAGTGTCTCTCTGTACATCCGTGTGTCTGAATCATTACCAAATGTAGCTTTTGAATTATTCTGTGCGGCTCTGCGGATCTCATTAAAACACATTCACTTCCTCCTTCCTTCTTTAAATCTGCCTGAAAACCAACCAACAGAACATCCAACAGATTTAACTTGCGGTGAACTGGTGGTGAACTTCGGGTAATGAAGATAAGTGAGCTGGTATGACACGAATACTAAACACTGCCATTTCTTTAGGATGTAATGAGTTTCAAACCTGGAAATGTCTGTTTCCCGCCTTTCCGTGATTGTGAGACGATGTATTGCTCGAAAACAATGTCACATAAATGATATTTTTTTTATTTTTACTATAATAGAAAACAGAAATGCAAAACAAACAAGGACGCTACAACTAAAATATATGCATGTGTAACATACGCCAGCAGGTGGTGCTGTGCAGTGGTAAACCTCACTCCCCGACACCTAGACGTTCTAGTGATGAAGCTACAGCGGCAGTATCAGTGGTGAACTGCCAGGGCCTTCAAGGTATTCAGAGAAGACCCTGGGACCCTCAGATGAAAAATCTATATATAGAATGAATTATATTAATACTATTTAATCAAATTTAAATAAAAATGAATAAATGAGAATCGTATCTGTGTTGCTGATCTGTTATATTACAGTGTTACTCGGTCCATGCACTATGCATTTGAGTGATTTTGTGTTGCACCAAAAATGCAACCAATCAGATATTTTATATTTTTCTGGGTTGCTCGTAAGAATATCCTTCAACCAAGGTACTCTATATCCTTGATAGAATTCCCTGGCCCTTAAACTGAATGAGAGCGTACGTTTGGATTGACAATTTGATCAACCAATCATATATTGATTTGTAGCCAATGGGCGTATTCTTTCAGATTTCCCCACGGTTCCAGGGTACTCTAGATGCCCCATTAGTTCACTGGCTCGAGACAGAGGATCTAGATTAGTGCTACGTAGCAATTCATTTAAAGTTTTATTGTTTTTTTACATCGAAATGGCAACAGGTGAAGATGATGTTGCGATCTGAAAAGCAGTGATCAGCTTTATGACCAGGTTATCAAAAATCCACCTAGAAGGACAGGAGAAGGATTTTGTCTTTAAGTGAACATTATTGGTGAGTGAGACTAATTTGTCTTTGCTGGTTTTGCCACAGTGTTGCATCTCGTTGAGCTGGTTGCATTTAGTTTCCACACACTTGTTAAGTTACTTGATTAGTTAATGGCTGAGTTTGTTAAGCATTGTTGTGTATTTAAATTGAGAACAGAAGGTCCAGTTGTGATAGACACGGTTCGCCACTGGGCAGTATATAGTGTTGTATATTACATAATATAGTGTATAGTGTTGTAAAGTATAAGTATGGTACATAGTATAGTATAGCGTTACAATTTAGGAAATTCATACCGCGGAAGGGAAAAAATCATGAATCTTTAATCTGTCACACATTAACCTTCAAAATTCAAGAATTTTATTTTACATTTGCAACAAGAACAATGGAATGCTTCTGAAATTGTAGAAGACAATACTATAAGAATATTATACACAAAAAAAATGAATGAACATAAAAAGAGCAATAAAGGGATTTATGGATGATATGCACAAGTGTTATATTGTGCAAAAAAAACCATTTAAAGTGTATATTTATCAAGTAATTGCAATAGACAAGTGGACAGACAGATAAGTGGACAGACAGATATAGTAAATAGATATAGTAAATATATAGATAGAGATAGACAGAGATTTATAGATAGAAAGATATATAGTAAATCGATAGTTAGCTAGATCGTCAGACACCAAGGAGAAGCTTTAGATCACTATAAGGGAAGGAAATCTTCACTTGACAACTGACAATAATGGATGCTTTTATATAGCGCTATAAAAGCGCTTTACAAGTCATGCCTCACATTCATTCAAGCAGGGACCGCTCGGTTTACCCTGTCCCAGTTAGACAAGCACCTTAAGTGATTTCTTCCTCAATGTCTGCAGGCACGCGCTGACCAAGCATCAAGGGCCGCTGGTAGGACCGCAGATAGACAGACAGAGACCAGATAGATGGCCCTGAGGGCTGCTGGTAGGACCGCAGATAGACAGACAGAGACCAGATAGACGGCCCTGAGGGCCGCTGGTGGGGCCGCTGGTAGGGCCGCTGGTAGGGCTGCAGACAGACAGACAGACATATAGATAGATAGATCGATTTAGGTATCTATCGGTTGATAGATCGATCCATTTATCGGGTGACAGATAAATAGATAGAGAAAAATATAGAGAGAAAGAGAGCAAGAGGGAAAGAGAGAGGGCTAGAGAGAGAGAGAGAGAGTCAACAACCCAGCTGAGTGTCTAAACTCAAGGGGCAGGTGGTGTATTGGTGTTAACAGCCCTTATCTTGTGTTGCTAGGTAACCATAAGCAGCCTCCTGGATGACCACGTTCTGCGGAGGAAATGAGGATGTCCTCCATCTTACCCTGTCTCTGAGGGAGAGGAGGTTCTCATCCTATCCCTAAGGGAGATGCCAGCCACCCTCCTGAGGAAACTCATTTTGCCGCTTGTATTCTTTATCTGTCTATGTGTCGTATTATATATATTATGACTATTGTGAAATGCATTGCAAAAATATAATACATACATATATACAGTTGCAAGAAAAAGTATGTGAACCCTTTGGAATTACCTGGATTACTGCATAAATTGGTCATAGAATGTGTTCTGATCTTCATCTAAGTCACAACAATAGACAGTCTGCTTAAACTAATACCACACAAACAATTATATGTGTTCATGTTTTTATGGAACACACCATGTAAACATTCACAGTGCAGGGTGTGAAAAGTATGTGAACCCCTATGCTAATGACTTCTCCAAGAGCTAATTGGAGTCAGGAGTCAGCCAACCTGGAGTCCAATCAATGAGACGAGATTGGAGGTGTTGATTAAAGCTGCCCTTCCCTGTAAAAAACACACACCAGTTTTGAGTTTGCTATTCTCAAGAAGCATTGCCTGATGTGAACCATGCCTCGCACAAAAGAGCTCTCAGAAGACCTAAGATTAAGAATTGTTGACATGCATAAAGCTGGAAAGGTTCAGCACTGTTGCTACTCTCCCTAGGAGTGGCCGTCCTGTAAAGATGACTGCAAGAGCACAGCGCAGAATGCTCAATGAGGTGAAGAAGAATCCTAGAGTGTCAGCTAAAGACTTACAAAAATCTCTGGCACATGCTAACATCTCTGTTGAAATCTACAATACGTAAAACACTGAACAAGAATGGAGTTCATGGGAGGACACCACGGAGGAAGCCACTGCTGTCCAAAATAAACATTGCTGCAGGTTTGAAATTTGCAAAAGAGCACCTGGATGTTCCACAGCACTACTGGCAAAATATTCTGTGGACAGATGAAACCAAAGTTGAGTTGTTTGGAAGGAACACACAACACTGAGGAGAAAAAAAGGCATAGCACCGCAACATCAAAACCTCATCCCAACTGTGAAGTATGGTGGAGGGGGCATCGTGGTTTGGAGCTGCTTTGCTGCCTCAGGGCCTGGACAGATTGCTATCAGCGACAGAAAAATGAATTCCCAAGTTTACCAAGACATTTTGCAGGAGAACTTAAGGCCATCTGTCCACCAATTGACGCTCAACAGAAGATGGGTGATGCAACAGGACAATGACCCAAAGCACAGAAGTAAATCAACAACAGCATGGCTTCAACAGAAGAAAATACACCTTCTGGAGTGGCCCAGTCAGAATCCTGACCTCAATCTGATTGAGATGCTATGGCATGACCTAAAGAGAGCGATTCACACCAGACATCCCAAGAATATTGCTGAACTGAAACAGTTTTGTAAAGAGGAATGGTCCACAATTCCTGTAGTTGCAGGTCTGATCTGCAACAGCTACAGCTCAGCATTCAACACAATAGTTCCTGCCAAGCTCGACACCAAGCTGAGAGGTCTAGGCGTACCCCCATCCATGTGCAGCTGGATACTGAACCTCCTGTCGGACCGCCGCCAGGTGGTGAGGATGGGCAGCACCACATCAGAGCCACTGACCCTCAACACGGGAGCCCCCCAGGGATGCGTGCTGAGCCCTCTCCTCTACTCCCTCTACACCCACGACTGCATGGCTATGCACAGCTCCAACGTCATCGTCAAGTTTGCTGACGACACGACAGTGATGGGCCTGATCGCCGGCGACGACGAGACAGCCTACAGGGAGGAGGTCGGATCGCTGGAGCAGTGGTGCCAGGAGAACAGCCTCGCCCTCAACGTCAAGAAGACCAAGGAGCTGATCGTGGACTTCAGGAGGCAGAGGGGAGAGCACAGCCCTATCTCCATCGACGGCGTTGCAGTAGAGAGGGTCAGCAGCTTCAAGTTCCTCGGCGTGCACATCTCCGAGGACCTCACATGGTCCACGCACACCACACACGTGGTGAAAAGGGCCCAACAACGCCTGTATTTTCTCAGGCGTCTGAAGAAATTCAGCATGGGCCCCCGCATCCTGAGAACATTCTACAACGGCACCATCGAGAGTGTTCTGACAGGGTGTATCACCGCCTGGTACGGGAACTGCACGGCACTCGAGCGCAGAGCGCTTCAAAGGGTGGTGCGGACGGCCCAGTATATCGTTGGAGGTGAGCTCCCCTCCCTCCTGGACATTTACAACCAGCGGTGCGTGGCCAAGGCCAAAAGAATTATAAAAGACATTGCCCACCCCAGCCACGAACTTTACTCACTATTACCGTCAGGCAGGCGATACCGCAGTATCAAGTGTCGTACAAATAGGCTTAGAGATAGCTTCCACAGTCAGGCCATCAGGCTGCTGAACAAGGGCGTATAACATATAACAATGTATATTTTATTACATTGATTTATATATATATATTGCTCTTTTCTGTGCTGATTTTTGCATTTTATAAATTGCATTTTTTATTTTTATTTTATATTCTTTATTCTATTTTTTATTCTATTTTTTATCTATTTTTATTTGATCTTATTTTATAACTGCTGTCTGTCGTCGGGTATTGCACACAAGAATTTCACATCACTGCTTTATACTAAACTGTAAACTGTGAAGTGACAATAAACTTGACTTGACTTGACTTGACAACTACAGGAAACGTTTGGTTGAGGTTATTGCTGCCAAAGGAGGGTCAACCAGTTATTAAATCCAAGGGTTCACATACTGGTCCCACCCTGCACTATGAATGTTTACATGGTGTGTTCAATAAAAACATGAAAAAATAAAATTGTTTGTGTGGTATTAGTTTAAGCAGACTGTGTCTATTGTTGTGACTTAGATGAAGATCAGAACACATTTTATGACCAATTGATGCAGAAATCCAGGTAATTCCAAAGGATTCACATAGTTTACCTTTGGGCCCAACCAAATCGCTGCAGTCAGTCAGTGAGCGAGCACACACACACACACACACACACACACACACACACACACACCCCCGTAGTGAGGACACACTACGAGATAAAGCAAACATATTTTGAGCATTCATACCCACCCAAAATAAAATTAACGATATAGGAGCCCAATATGATTGATCTGTATTTACCGGTAGCTTTCGGCAGTGCTGCCGGCATTTCTGCTTCACAGACATTGCATTTTTTTCCCCGTGCACCGAGAAAGTCTCATTATTTAGCATCATCTGATCGGCCCTTCTTATTGGCCGTTTTTGAGAGGAAATTCATGTTTTGTTGTGATGACGTCATCTGTGGAGTTCTGGTCGCTGGGGGCCTTTGAATGTTGAATATTGTTGTTGTTTCTAAGTTCTAAAGTGATTTTTGATGCCTCCAATAGAAAAACACATTCACAGTCATGCAAAGTGCCATGAACATGACAAAATCACAGATTCTCTATAATATTGAACCCTTATTCAATCCATATTATCCTGTTTAATACGCGCTCTCTCCTTAGCTTCGGCTACAAAGCTAAGGCCAGTGGAATCCCCCTTTTCCAACATCTCTAATAAAAAAATTTAATGGGAAAGTTGTGTTTCATGCACATGAAACAACATGCTAACCTGCCTTTACGTTAAGTTGAACGTTATATTAGGCTAGTAACAGTGGCGGACGGTGACATCCGAAGTAGGAGGGGCGCAGGGGTAAAAAAAATTATGTTTAAATCATATCTGCTGTGCAATACCGGATTTGCCCAGACGGTGGCGCCATTTCACCATGTAAACGACCGAGCGGGCTAATTAAAAATAAAAAACTATACATAACATAAACCTCACCGTTACTCATTCTACTCTGTATTGTATATATGTATATTGACTGAACATTCCTTTACTTACTGCTTAATTTCTTTTTTTACTTACTTTATTGTTACTGTATGTAGCACAATCAATCAGTATTCTGTATTTTGTTGTGACAAATAATAAACAAACTTGAAACTTATGGTGAAAGAACATTTATTATATGGTGCCTAGTAGAAAATAAACATAAGAAAAAAATATGGTCTTATATTAGAAAGACTACCCAGTGTGCCATCAAAAATAATACCTAAATATGGTCTTACATTCGATTGTGCAAAAGTAATTAGAACAAAATAGAAGATAATAAAATAGACCTGATACAAGTCCTGAGATAAAATGCAATACAATGTTAAGCTTACAAATGAAAAGGTACTGGGTCCTATGTACACTACACTACTATACAATATACAGTTTAATCTATGTACCTATGCTATACTAACTATACAAGAACCACTTAGCAAACCAGGTTCTGGAAAACGACCGAAATAGCCTTCCTCTGTCTGTTGCTGGTTGCTGAATGCTGATGTCAGGCTGATGAGGTCCAAACTCTTTCACTCTGAGTTTTTCTTGCAGTGTTCGTCTTTCAAATGGTGTTGCTTTGAGGGATTTGACAGAATTCTCCATGGTAGCTAGTGTAATGGCTGTGTCCTGTACAGAACAAAAAAAGAACAAACTTGCAACATGAGGTCTCTCCCACACACACGGGTCTCAATCTCCTCTCCTCAGACAGCAAGACGCGAACTGACTCATTAACAAATGCTTCTGAATTTAACTAATTAAATAGAATACAAATGCTTAATACATTCGACCACAGCATATATTAGCAGACAAACACACGGAGGACCCTGTAGCTAGCATTGGGGAAGCACGTGTCCACGATAAACTTACAAAACCCCAATCCACACCGTTTACATACAAATGACACAAGCTGCATGTTTATACAGCAAGACCAACATTTCTTATCCCCTTTACTTTACGTTTACATCGTCCACAATACATATAAATGTAAAACTATAATCGGGACAAAAACAAACAACGTACCTTTCCTCAGACAGGAAGACGCGAACAGAGAGCAGAGCAGTACAGGCTTTACAAATAACTAGGTTCAACTAGGCTATGAATTGCGCATGCGTGACTGGTTTTCTTTGCTCACGCATTCACGCATGCGCCACTCAATTTGCTCACGCATGCGCGACTCAATTTGAGTCGCGCATGCGTGACTGGTTTCCTTGTTCGGGCGCAATGAAATGCGCTCCCAGAGATCGTATTCAGGACCCTTGATAGGCTACATTGCCTATCAAATTTGGTACCTACCTCAAAACCTTGACCCTTGATAGGCTACATTGCCTATCAAATTTGGTACCTACCTCCAAACCTGGGCGCACGGTAGTGCGCCCAGGTTTGGAGGTAGGTACCAAATTTCTATGAGAGTGACGTCAATGACAAACGAGGGGGGAGAATAGCACGCACAACAATGATTTATATTTGCTATATTAACGTTATTGTGCATTTTAAACACAAACATACATAAAATGAGTAATTATTATTCATTTTAAACATGTTTAGTTTATTTTTAGGGGTCAAAAAAATAAAAAATAAAAAAACACAATTATTATAATTTCTTTATTTTTATTTTTTTTTCCTCTCTCAACCAGGTGGGGCGGCGCCCCTGCGCCCCTATGGACGAGCCGCCACTGGCTAGTAATATACTGTAGGTACCCGAGTTGACATAAAAATGAGCCAAACGAATAACATTAGCTCACTGAAGCAGACTATTAGCAAGCTAGCTAGCTGATTGGATTAGCGATTTATGAAATAGTTTTAATAGTAAGGCCTAATGTTAGATTTGATTAGATTGAAGATACACAGCAAGTTTGGTTGTATTACATTATCATTCAAACATTAGCATGAAGTAAGAATGAGAAGATTTAATCAAATGAATGTTATGCGAGCTCAGGATTTCCTCGTGTCTGTTAACATTGTTTACTGTCTGTCACTATGTTCACTATCACTATGTTCACTATCCTATGTTATACGATATGTTCTATATTATAATCATAATTATGTCATCTTTAATGGGTTCAATGCAGTGTGTTCAGGATACTATTTACAATGCCCACTTACAAAGAGTGACTGACACTATTCCTTCATCTCTCTCTCTCCCTTCTTTCGCTCTTTTTTTCTATCTCTCCCTCATCCTCCTCTCAGTCACTTAATGTCCCTCTCCTCTACTTGCTCTCCAGATCTCTTTTTAGTTTTTCCAACTTCTGTTCCTCGAGTGCTACTTCTGTTCTTGACTATTATTGGTGGTAACTGTTGGACCATTGGTCAATTGGTCTTCAATGTCATCAGTAACCGTTCGATTTAATGGGGAAACCTTGTAGAATATTTGAGTCCTGCGTTTTTCTCCCACACCCTGGTAGTGTTTACAATGCATTTAGATTGAGTGGTCACGGTTTCCCCTGAAGATTCTAGAAGGATTTCCTGGGCAACTAATATGGCCGCTATATCGACTACCCCTGCCCTCCTGTAGTCACTCTGGCATGGGTGCGGAGACAGTTTTTGACACGCTATGACAAACCGCTGTCCATACAGTGGTTCACATTCGGGTGATGTTCCCATTTATTGATCGGTAAAAATCCAACAAAACATGACACTGTTGATGCAATAAAGAAAAAGAAAGTGCGACGGTGACCTGGAACGAAGGAGGGAATCAGCAGCCGCTGATTGACCTTCAATCAGCGGCTGCTGATTGAAGTGACCTTCCCACCTGGTGACCTTCCCACCTGGTTACCTCCATCCGTGCTTAAAAATGATAACCCTCTGTCGCCACCCGGTGGCCACCTGACGTATAATATGAAAGACAAAAACAGATATGGCTCCTACACACCGGGCCCCAATTGTGACAGATAGAACAATTACAACAAAGCAAAAAACGAGTCACAAATAATCTAATCTTCTGTCTTCTTACTGCTGAGTCAGGGATCTCCAACACGGGACTCAACGTGGGGTCTGGACCTTTACAGCTTCTTGAAACAATAAGAGCTTGGACATGGGCGCCGCTCCAATTGCCCTGTCCTTGTCTTCAACTGTACTGCATGTACCAGTCATTTATTGTCTGAGTAAGTCTTTGTTACTCTTCCCATAATCCATGAGGCGCCGTTTGATCCATGACAAAGTCTCCAATCATGAAACCTCTCAGAGGCTTTGTCCACTTTTTGCGTTCCTGCGGTAGTGGTTAGTATTCCCTTGTCCACCTCTTCCAAAACAAATCTGACAGGTACTGAACCTGCCCTCCATCTGCTCCTGATGTAATCATCTTCCTCTCAAAAGACTCCAGGAGCAAGAGTGGGTTTACCCTTTGAGCAAAAGGATATGATTTGTGAGAGTGAGAGCTTCTAAGTCATTGACATCATCGGCACATCAGTCTGACTGTCTGTCCAGAAGCAGGACTCCTCCAACTGTAGTGACAGTTCTTTCCTGAGCCGGTTGTCACTGTTACGGCATGTGGTGCCTTCGGGTGGCACTGTGGGCCTTGTTCCCTGCTACAGGTCAGAGCCCCGCCCTGCACCAGCACCAGGATCCGGACTCCGCCCCACCAATCACCGCCACCTGCTAGTTTTGTTTTGTATAAAGCAGTGGTTCTTAACCTGGGTTCGATCGAACCCCAGGGGTTCGGTGAGTCTGTCTCAGGGGTTCGGCGGAGGTCAAGACACACACCCGACTCATATGATTCGTGATGACATGCCCCGCTTGGCCATCATTGGCTGCAGGTGATCATGCAACATCGATTGGCCTATCTGTGCTGCAGGGAATTTGGTGCACTCAGTAGTCGACTTGTGACTGTCGTGATGGTACGTTGTGTGATTTCTTTCTTAATATTTTAATCCCTTCATACCAACTATGTCGAGCAAAAAAAGAAAGTGGTCGGATGAACATGTACAATATGGATTCACATGAATAACGGAACGTGATGGGAGTCAGCGTCCTAACTGCATGATTTGCAATGCCAAGTTGAGCAATTCTAGTCTAGAACCGGCAAAAGTAAGAGAACACTTCCTTAAGCTGCATGGAGATGGAAAATACAAGAACACAGCGCTTGCTGAATTCAAGGTGAAGAGAGCCAGATTCGATGAAAAGGCTACTCTGCCTGTTCTCGGCTTTGTATCAACAAACCGATCCTCACAGCATCGTATGAAGTTGCTTACCTGATCGCAAAGCAGGGCAAACCACACACCATTGGTGAAACACTCATAAAACCAGCTGTGTTGAAGATGGCGAATATCATGCTGGGAAAAGCGGCTGAAGTTAAGTTATCCCAAATTCCTCTTTCAAATGACACCATCAGCGACAGAATAGAGGACATGAGCAAAGACATCTTGGCTCAAGTAGTTGCAGATCTGATTTCAAGCCTGGCAAAATTCAGCCTTCAACTCGACGAGACCACAGACGTTTCCAATCTAAGCCAGCTTGCTGTATTCGTGCGCTATGTGAAAGACGACGTGATAAAGGACAAAAACCTTGCCTCCAAAACTGGCAGAAGTATTAAAAATTGTAGTGGAATGCGTGAACTATGTGCGAAATAGTGCTCTGAGGTACCGCATCTTCAGTGAGAAGAAGAGAATGATAACTTCGCAAACTATCCCCTGCTGGATGACTGTGTAAGTAAGATCGAAGATGTATCTGGAATCAGAGACATTTCTGTACCCGCGGAACTGAAGCAAACAATTGCCACGCACTTAGATGAGCTTGCAAAGTCTCTCGACGGATACTTCCCTACAAGAGTCATATCCAGCATGGGTGAGACAGCCGTTCACGTTTAGTGTTGGGACAACAGATGTCAATGATGAATACCTCGATGAAATCATTGAAATTCAGCTGAGCCAGGTTCAACAGCAACTCTTCAGCTCTCGCTCACGCTCAACGTTTTGGTGTCAACAAATGGTAAATTACCCTGTTATTGCTAAGAAAGCTCTGGAATTTTTCATACCGTTTGTTACAACATATCTTTGCGAGCAATCCTTTTCAAGGATGCTGGACATAAAAAAGACTTTGTTGCGAAAATGACATGAGGGTGGCACTTGCCACCCTTCACAAGGTGAAGCCGCACATTTCTGAACTGGTCTCTGAAAGGCAACAGCAGAAGTCACACTGATTTGCAGTAAATATTCATTACTATGTTTTTGTTTTTGTGTGAAAATCATGTTTTGATGGTTTTGTTCTTTGAACACAGTGATGTTGATGCACGGTTCCTTTTGTGCACCAGTAAAATATATACCTATGAAAAAAAAATCATTTTATTTTTCCAATTAAGAAGGGTTCGGTGAATGCGCATATGAAACTGGTGGGGTTCAGTACCTCCAACAAGGTTAAGAACCACTGGTATAAAGGCTCCCAGTTTGTTGCAGCTCACTCTCTTCCTTTGTTTGACACCCTCACGGCATGCACGCCCCTACGTTGGTTGGTATAGGTAAGGTCCAGGTCTTCGGGACAGTTCAAGTCAAGTCAAGTTTATTGTCACTTCACAGTTTACACAAGTATAAAGCAGTGGTGTGAAAATCTTATGCGCAATACCCGACGACAGACAGCAGTTATAAAAATATATAAAAATTGAATAAAAATTGAATAAAGTTAAAAAATATAAATAAAAATGCAATTTATAAAATGCAATGTATCGGCACAGAAAAAGAGCAATATGTATATATAAATCAATGTAATAAAATATACATTGTTATATGCTATACGCCCTTGTTCAGCAGGCCTGACTGTGGAAGCTATCTCGGAGTCTATTTGTACGGCACTTGATACTGCGGTATCGCCTGCCTGACGGTAAAAGTGAATACAGTTCGTGGCTGGGGTGGGCAATGTCTTTTATGATGCGTTTGGCCTTGGCCACGCACCGCTGGTTGTATATATCCAGGAGGGAGGGGAGCTCACCAACGATATACTGGGCCGTCCGCACCATCCTTTGAAGCGCTCTGCACTCAAGTGCGGTGCAGTTCCTGTACCAGGCGGTGATACACCCTGTAAGAACACCCTCGAAGGTGCCGTTATAGAATGTTCTCAGGATGCGGGGGCCCATGCTGAATTTCCTCAGATGCCTGAGGAAATACAGGCGTTGTTGGGCCCTTTTCACCACGTGTGTGGTGTGCGTGGACCATGTGAGGTCCTTGGAGATGTGCACGCCGAGGAACTTGAAGCTGCTGACCCTCTCTACTGCAACACCGTCAATGGAGATAGGGCCGTGCTCTCCTCTCTGCTTCCTGAAGTCCACGATCAGCTCCTTGGTCTTCTTGACGTTGAGGCCTCTTTACATTTTCACCACGTAGGTAACTCATTGTTAAATACCCTAGGTTAGAGGGGGTATGCCACCCATGTACGTGTTGCTAGAGTAGTGTGTTTGGTCAACCGCTTGTTGCCACCGCTGCTAATTGGGTAGTTGCCAGAGGGCAATTTAGATTTCCTTTTTGCGTAGCTTTGTGAAGCTCCTTTTGATTTGGCATACTTCCACCAGGTCCCTAGGCCTGGTTCCTGAGTATTTGGTATTTGAGTGTATCCTGTGTCTGTGTCCTTTGTTGTTATCACAAATACACTGTGTTACGTCCCTCGTCCTGGAGGCGTGTGGGTTTTCCTGTCGGGCTGTGTTGTGTTGCTGTCTATGTCTCCTCTTAAACTACAGGTGTCCGCTCACGATTGGTTGGCCTGCAGTCCTGTCCGTCATCGTTCATGCAGCCGTTCTGGACCAATCAACTGGCCGTCCGTCTATTCAACACCCCTCCCATCTTCTGTCTGAGAGTCGCCACCGGTTGTCTGTTTTGGTGACTAGCGTTGAAAGAGGTTATGCTATTGTGCGGTTTGTGTTTAAACTGGCAAACTATACTCGGTATAGGGATATTGTTTTTGCCACGCAGGGACAAAGGGGTAGGTAAGCTGCCCATGGGTCTACTCTGCATCACGTAGCTGCTCCTCTGTTATAAACATCAGGCTAGGAGCGGGTGCCCCCCCCCTGTGTTTTGTTTAGTAAATCGTTTGTGGTTAGGTAGCTAGGACTTTCTTTTACCAAGTTATTTTCTTTGGGCACCGTTCACAATCCCCTTTGTTCCCTAATGACGATAACGCTGTAAGTACAATAAACAATCTTGCACTATAGTTCTGATTCATACCCTTTTTGTCGTAACGCACCTACCTTCAGCAGTCTCATGTTAGGCCCTTGGCCCATTCTAGACCGAAGGGTCGTAACACACTGTTATTGCACTTTGACCCCTGAGTTGACTCCTTGCTCCGGCGCACACGGGATCCCCCTTATCCGATGGTCGAACACTCTTGGACATCGCGGGCTGTAACAATTGGGGGCTCATCCGGGATCCTGTGTGTCTTGGAGCGAGCGCAGAAATGCTGCACAGGTGAGTGTAATTGGTGTCTGTGGTTAAATAACTGGGTACAGAGAGGACTGGTAGGGGGTGCATGTTTATTAGAACAAGTGACAAACAAAAGAGCTGGAGTGTTGCCTTTGTCTGAAGCGATCTCTTGTGGTACGGAGGTAATAGTGCAGGGAATTGAAATGGCTTTTCTGAAGGCTCCATTGCATGACATACATCTACGCACGGACCTGGTAACTGGCGATTGTAGGATTGCCGTTTATGATGCTCTCCCAGTTCCCGATATAGACTTGCTATTGGGGAACGATATTGCTGGTGGTCGGGTTTATCCAGTGCTGGAAGTCTCAAACCAGCCCGAGACGCCTGACGCTGACCAGTCCCGCTCTCCGATGTATCTTGCCTGTGTGTTAACTCGCGCACAAGCACGCAAGTGGGGCGAGCAAGGATATGTTGGAGGTTCATTTCTGGCTGAATCCCTTGTGGCTGATACTCCCGTTGCCACACCAGAGAGGACCAGAGAGGTCCAGACAGGGAGAGGGAGCGGACGCTTTGTCTAGTGCCCTTTGATTTGAAGAGCTGTAATGATTTGTAAATTTTACTTTTCCTGGAAGCCCATGTATGTTGTTAAATGTTGGGTGAATGTTTTTGTTTGACTCAAGCAAACGTGCCCCACACGTTTGCTCTTTTTGGTGGGCGTGTTACGGCATGTGGTGCCTTCGGGTGGGCCTTGTTCCCTGCTACAGGTCAGAGCCCCGCCCTGCTCCAGCACCAGGATCCGGACTCTGCCCCACCAATCACCGCCACCTGCTATTTTTGTTTTGTATAAAGGCTCCCAGTTTGTTGCAGCTCACTCTTCCTTTGTTTGACACCCTCACGGCATGCACACCCCTATATTGGTTGGTATAGGTAAGGTCCAGGTCTTCAGGACAGGTTAGACAGAGACTTTACATTTTCACCACGTAGGTAACTCATTGTTAAATACCCTAGGTTATAGGGGGTATGCCACCCATGTACGTGTTGCTAGAGTAGTGTGTTTGGTCAACCGCTTGTTGCCACCGCTGCTAATTGGGTAGTTGCCAGAGGGCAATTTACTTTTACTTTTTGCGTAGCTTTGTGAAGCTCCTTTTGATTTGGCATACTTCCACCAGGTCCCTAGGCCTGGTTCCTGAGTATTTGGTATTTGAGTGTATCCTGTGTCTGTGTCCTTTGTTGTTATCACAAATACACTGTTATTGCACTTTGACCCGAGTTGACTCCGTTCTTGCTCCGGCGCACACGGGTTCCCCTTCACCCGATGGTCGAACACTCTTGGACATCGCGGGCTGTAACAGTCACCTTTACCTGCAAGCACAGCAGCAGTACGTTCAAGGCGAGAGATTGTTGTCCGTTTTAAGGGTGCAACTTGCCTTGCCCAACATGAATGTAAGATCGATCTTTTCATCCTGGTTTTCCAACCTCAGGTAGGACACTGTGCCATAGCCATGGTTGATAGCATCTGTAAAGTGATGCAACTGTGCATGTATGGGTTCTCTGAAGTATTTTGGTTTAATGCAGTGAGCTACTTTAATCTCCACCACCTTCTCCAGGTCCATCAGTCTATCCATTGTTGTGAGAATGTGGGAGGTACAGGATCATCCCATGACAAGTTTTTTCAACACATTTCTTGCAACAGCATCTTTGGCAGGAATCTCTCACTCTCGGCACACCAACTCAATCCAAGCGCCGTCTCCACTGGCAAGTTGTCCTGTTCCAAGTGCAGCTGCCAGGTTGTTTTGGACCGCCTTGCCTCTCTGCATACCCACTGTCAATCCTCTCAGTGAGAAATGCTGTGTACTCCTCCTGATAGGTCTTATTCCTTTCAAACTCCCTGTTGAGACCTTTTAATGCGCTGTTCAACTATGCACCTGTTGTTTGGCATGGTGATGTCATCCACATTAAAGGGCAAGCCATGCAATAATGACTTTCCTGCATGCAGAAGGACTTTTCCAAGATTTCCTTAAATCTCAGATCCTGCCTTGAAATATCCTGCCTTTGCTCCATTGTTTACTCATTGAAGTCCTGGTTATACTGAGAGACCAACAGCTCCTCCAGTTTGACGATGGATATCCTGTTTGCATATGTGGTCGAGCAGCTTCTCTGAACAACCATTATTGCTCCTCAAAGGACCGTTGATGACCCACCCCAATAGGGTCCTCGCGGCGTAAGGTCCATCACCTTTGCGCTTTATTATTTCCCAGGGCTCCATGAGTTTTGGTGCATTAGTCCCAATAAAGATTTCAACATCGGAGTCTAGTTCTGGGATCCTAATTTCTTTCAAATATTCCCATCTTTCAATGTCACGCTGAATTGGGATGTTGCTCTTGGACACAGGGATGTGTTTCTTGTGTAAAGGTCTTTGGGAGCTCCAAAAATTGATCACTGTCCAGCTTTGACACCTCCAGTCCCGTCAAAATTTGGCTTTCAACCACCTTTTCTTGACCCATGGTGCGCAACGTAATGTGAGTCTTTGTGCCCTGTAGATTCAAATTCTTCATGTAACTGGTGGTACAAAAGGTTGCTGTACTGCCAGGGTCTAAGGAGGCATAGGTCTGGAGCATCTTATCTCCTTTCACAGACTTCAACTGTACTGGCACAGTCAGTTAGTTACGGTGGTTGACAGGGGGCGTGGCCAAGCCACGTGCGCTGACGGCACACACACACAGCTGTCAACAATTGCCGTGGCTGATTACTAATCACCGTACCTGGGGCTACATATACCGCGGCGTCACTAGGGCACGTTGCTCGTTCGTACTTCTTGTATTTGCGGATGTACGTTACCAGTATGTAACTCACTTACCTATTTTCTGCCTATTCGCTATTTCGACCCTCCGGTATCCAGACTCCTCGCCTGTCCCTGACCATTCCTCGTGCATTTTGCAAATAAACCACCTGTTCTCTCCTCTCTGGTCTGTTGTCTGCATTCGGGGTCCAACCCACACACTGCTGTTGTGACACAACCACCTGCTTGCAAAGAGACAAGTGCACTACTCACTGGTGTTTTTTCAGATGCTTTAGATTGCATTCATCACAGGTCAGGCAACTTCTGCATTCCTTGCTCATGTGACCAACCTTCAAACCTTCAAATATTCCTTTACCTCTCAGGAATTCAATTTTCTCCCTTTGAGAAATTCTCTTTAGTTTTGAACATTTGAATAATGGATGTGGCTCTTCACAATAAAGACAATGTTGCAGCCATTTTGGTAAATCCTATAGTTTTCGTATGATTGTGATTTTTGTTTTGTTATGTCTCAAAGTATTAGTTTTATATTGGAATTTCTATTTTGAGTTATCTGGTCTTGTAGTAGTATCTGCACATTTCTTTCCTTTTCTGTCTTGCACGCTTTGGCAATTGGTAAATTGGGTGTCAATTACGTAGATTGGCTGCGTTTGATTTGGATTGGCCACTCATCATTTGTATGTCGCGGGTGTTGCCTATTAGTGCCTATTAATGCCTGTTAGTATGTGGGAATGCGGGGTTAGAAATGTCTGGGCTAGTGACGGTCGCGATACACTTTTTTGACCACTTCACTTCATTTTTACTTTCATGCTTTTTTGGAATACAGTAAGATTTTGGAACATTGCAATCATCATTCTTCAACTTGGAAATAAACATCACTTTACTTTTACTGGATTGTCGGAAGTGCGTAAAAATTCAGACCAGCTCACTAGGCCGACGGCCTGCAGAAGTAGAAAACTTGGAAACCTTAGAAAGGCCGTGACATAAAGTCAAAAAAGTTGAACGGATTTTGGACGCACACCTTTGGATTTCGTTTTGGAATTACGTGGATCAATGGACCTTTTCGTTTGGATTTTGGAAACCCGCAAGTTTGTGAGTACACGCGATGAATTGTTTGATAGCCTAATGGCGACCCGACATATCGGGAGTATACTGAAGACTGGACTTTTGGATTATTGATTTAAGATATAAAACGCAGATAAAGCATATTTTTGAGTTGGACAATTTAAGCTTTCTGAAGCCGTTATTATTTTGGATTGGATTTAGTTTGAGTTGCAAAGATGTCAGATAAAGACGAAGATGTTGAAAAAGAGCGAGAACTTTATAAGTTAATTAAAACAAGAAGAGGCAAGTTGGGCGTTCTCACCAGGAAGCAAAATGAGATTGATAAATTAAAAGAGGCTGGGGAGCCCAAACAATTGATCAGTGAGCATATGAACGCTTTTAATAAATATCTCGAACAATTCATGGAACTGCAAGTGGCTGTGGAGAGTGCATTGGAAAATGAGGAAGAACAGGAGTCGGACCACATTGACTGGTATGAGCCAAAGCTGATGCGAATGAAGGAGTTTATTGAGCAAATGGATAAATGGATGAAAAGCGATGTAGACGAGACAGGGGAGTTAAATGCATCCGTTCACCCGCACGACAGTGTTTCTCAGGTAGGCCATGATATCGCGGACGAGCGCGTCGATGGCGAGACCTCTGCTGGCTTAACCAAGGCGCTTAGTAGGGTATCGGTAGGCTCCAGCAGAAGAAGTTCTTCGTCGGCTTCATCCTCTAGAGTCTCCAGCGCGCACGTTCAGGCCGAAGTAGCGCGCGCTGCGTTGTTGGCCAAGGTACCGGCGCTGAAGGAACAGCATGCGCTCGAACGTGAGGAATTGGAATTAAAGGCAAGACAAGACGCAGAAAAGCAGCAATTAAAATCAAGAAAGGAAGCGCTCGCTTTAAAGACAGACTTGGCTGTTGCAAGCGCAAAAGTAAGCGTATTCACAGCAATGCAAGACCAGCAAGCTACACAGGTGAAAGCAGAAAGGAAAAGTCCTGGGAAAAGTCCTGTCGAATTTGGTAATGATGCTTTTGCAGAGATTATGGGCAAACATAACGAAGTAACTGAGATCCTTGTAAAGCAACAGAAAATGTCTTCTCTTCCGCCTGTGACCATCCCTGTTTTTGATGGTAACCCTTTGCATTTCCGATCGTTTATTAAAGCATTTGAACAAGGAATAGAGTCCAAAACAGACAATATGCAAGATCGACTGTACTACTTAGAACAATTTACCACAGGTCAGCCGAAGAATCTGGTGCAAAGCTGCATGCACATGCAGCCACAAACTGCATATACTGAAGCAAAGAAACAGCTTGAATTGAACTTTGGAAACAGAGTAAGAATAACATCTGCATTCGTTGACAAGGCACTGAATTGGTCCATTATCAAACCAGATGACGCTTATGCATTAAGAGCTTATGCACTGTTTTTAAGAAGTTGTTTTAACACCATGAACGAAGCTGGTTTTGTTGATGAGCTGGAAAATGCTACGAATATGAAAGTTCTTGTGTCTAAGCTGCCTTTCAGATTGCGGGATAGATGGCGAGGGGCAGTCGTCAACATCGATGAAAAGCGTGACCGAAGGCCAACACTCCGAGACCTCCTGGAGTTTTTGGAGAAGCAAGTAAAAGCTGCTTTGGATCCCGTCTACGGAGAGGCTCAGAACACAAAGGAAAGGGTAACCACAACACCAGTTTACAAACCCAAAGCCAACTTTGCTACTTCTGTTGTTCCTGCCTCAGAACAGACCAATGGTAAGCTCCTGTCTAGTCGTAACCAGTCAAGACCTGAAAAAGGAAATGCAGTTCAAAACGATTGTCTTTTCTGTGACAAAAAACATTCAATTGATCGGTGTGATTCATTCAAACAGAGACCTAACAAGGAAAAGGTGGAGTTTATCAAGAGCAAGGGTTTGTGTTTTGGTTGCCTAGTGAAAGGACACATGAGTAAGAGCTGTCCCAAACGTTTGTCATGCCAAACATGTCTAAAGAACCATCCAACTGTTCTTCACATAGAAACCCCACAAGCCACCTCAAAGCCAGATGAATGTCTCCAGAATGCTTTAGTCTCCTTAGAAGCTGGAAAAGACGCTGGATGTCACAATGGGGCCGGAGCGAGAGAATGTGCGCTGTCTGTTGTTCCTGTGAAGGTGAAGTTGGACAAGGGAACCAAAATCATTCAAACCTACGCCTTCCTCGACCCGGGCAGCACGGCAACCTTCTGCACAGAAGCATTGATGACCCAGCTACATGGAAAAGGAAAAAAGGTGGAAATCATGCTCAAAACCATGGGTCAAGAAAAGCCAGTAAGTTGCTTTAAAATTTCTGGATTAGAAGTAGCTGCCATCCATGATGACACTTACCTTAAACTGCCCGATGTTTATACTCAAAAATCAGTCCCAGTCACCCAAGAAAACATTCCTAAAGAGGAACAGATAAGAAACTGGCCCTACTTGAAGGATGTTGAGCTAACGCCAATTAATGCAGGCATTGGGCTTCTTATTGGTGTTAATTGTCCAAAAGCATTGGAACCGTGGAAAATTGTTAACAGTGAGGGTAATGGGCCTTATGCTGTGCAAACTCGACTTGGGTGGGTCATTAATGGTCCACTCAATCATACCTTAGATGGTGCTGGGATTGGGGTTGCGTCTGTTCTTGTGAACCGCATCTCTATTAGTGAGTTAGAAGAAATGTTCGTCAGGCAGTATAATCAGGATTTTGTGGAGCACAACTGTGGAGAAGAAACTGAAAAGTCTGTGGAGGATAAACAGTTTGTGGATATAATGTCAAACTCTGCTGTGCTAAAGGATGGCCATTACCACTTAGAATTGCCGTTTCGTAATCCTGAGGTCAGTATGCCCAATAACAAGCAGGTGGCTCAGCAGAGGGCGCAATATCTGCTAAAAAGATTCAACAAAGACCCATCATTCTTTGAAGATTACAGAGAATTCATGAGAAATGTCAGTGCCGAAAACCATTCGGAAGTGATCCCGCATGACCAGCTGAAACATGAGGAAGGAAAAGTGTGGTATGTACCGCATCATGGTGTCTACCACCCACAAAAGAAAACATTGCGTGTTGTGTTTGATTGTGCCTCAACCTATGCTGGAACTTCACTGAACAAAGAGCTTTTGCAAGGGCCAGACTTGACGAACACATTGCTAGGCGTTCTCATCCGCTTTCGCCAAGGGCCAATTGTAATGATGACTGATATCAAAGGTATGTTCCATCAAGTGAGAGTGGCTGAGGAGCATGTGAACTACCTGCGGTTCCTCTGGTGGCCTGATGGCGACCTCACCAAAGATCTTGCCGAGCACAGAATGTTGGTCCACATCTTTGGAGCAGTGTCCTCTCCCAGCTGTGCCACATATGCTCTGTTAAAAACTGCTGACGACAACCAAGGTCTGTATCCAGATGAAGTCATAAATACAATCAGGAATAATTTCTATGTCGATGACTGTCTTAAATCTGTGAGTTCTGTACAGCAGGCCATCTCTCTTTACCAGCAACTTACAGAGGTGTGTGCCAGAGGTGGATTCAGGCTCAACAAGTGGGTCTGCAATGAGCGCACCGTTCTTTCCCAGATCCCGCAGGAAAACCGTGCCAAAGGGATAAAGACCCTGGACCTCAGCCGTGACCAGCTTCCCTTGGAAAGAGCTCTGGGAGTCCAGTGGGATGTGGAAGACGACGTCTTCACGTTCAGCGTCACCGACAAGCACAAGCCGCTGACGAGACGTGGCATTTTGTCTGCCGTAAGTTCCATTTATGACCCCTTGGGGTTTCTGGCTCCAGTCATTCTTACTGCAAAGCAAATTCTACAATGTCTGTGTAAGATGAAGTTTGGCTGGGATGAAGCAGTACCAGTGGAGATGGCACAAGAATGGAAAAGATGGATGGATGACTTGGTTCTGCTTGACACATTTAGCGTAAGTAGATGCTTCACACCCAAAGGCTTTGGAGAGGTAACAGAAGCTCAGTTACATCACTTTTGTGATGCAAGTGAAGTTGGTTTTGGTGCTGTGTCGTATCTTAGGCTGTCTAACAGCAGGCAAGAAGTGAGTGTAGCATTTGTTCTTGGGAAAGCAAGAGTAGCACCCCTTAAACAAGTAACCATACCACGCTTGGAACTTGCAGCTGCTGTTGTAGCTGCTCGTATAGACAAGATGCTCTCAGCTCAACTGGAGCTCAGCCTAAGCCAGTCAGTCTTTTGGTCAGATAGCACAACTGTCCTAAAGTACATCGCCAACACAACTTCACGGTTCAAAACCTATGTAGCTAATCGGGTGTCAACCATTAGGGCTTTGTCAGAAGTCACACAGTGGAGATACATCAGCTCCAAGCTGAACCCTGCAGATGTAGCCTCTCGGGGCATGAAAGTAGGCCCTTTCCTCAACTCAACCTGGATCAGCGGACCGGAGTTTCTGACAAAAGCTCAGTGTCAGTGGCCTGCAACCATGAATGAAACATCTGTCCCCCTAGAGGATGACCCTGAGGTGAGAGAAGAGCGTAAGTCTTGTGCGGCCGTGTTGGAGCAGGAAATGTGTCCCACCAACAAGCTATTGACTTATTACTCTAGTTGGACAAAACTCAAAAGAGCTGTGGCATGGTTTTTAAAGCTTAAAGAAAAGCTCCAGCAGCAAGTAAAAGAGAAAAAACAAAAGTGCACAACAAATGGTAATGTTTGTGCTAAGCATGAAAAACAATTGAACTCACAGCTGTCAGCTGATGACTTGGCTTTGGCCGAGGAGGCCATAATATGCTTTGTACATGCTTTGTTGCATTATGGAGACGAATTGACAGCATTGCATTCTAGTGTTGTGAAGAAGTCAAGCCGTCTGTACAAGCTCGATCCAGTTGTCAACGATGGCGTTTTGAGAGTAGGTGGTAGGCTAAGCAAGGCAGCCTTGCCTGAAGAAGCAAAGCACCCTGCAATTCTGCCGAAAAACAGTCACGTCTCAAAGCTCATTCTACAGTACGTACACGAAAAGATTGGCCATAGGGGAAGGAATCACATGCTGTCTACGCTGCGCCGTCAGTACTGGATCCCTCAAGCCAACTCGGCAGCTAGAAGAATCATCAGGGAGTGCATGACGTGCCAGCGACAGCGACAAAAGCCAGGTATGCAAAAAATGGCTGATCTTCCTGTTGACAGAATTGCAGCTGATCACCCTCCATTTACGCATGTAGGTGTAGACTACTTTGGGCCATTAGAAGTAAAGAGGGGCAGAAGCCTTGCCAAAAGATACGGTGTCCTATTTACATGTCTAACCTGTCGAGCAGTCCACCTGGAGGTTGCGTTTTCCCTTGATACAGATTCCTGTATAAATGCCATCAGAAGGTTCATCTGCCGCAGAGGACAAGTCAAGGAGATCCGCTCCGACAATGGGACCAACTTCGTAAACTCCAACCGTGAGTTAAAGCAAGCCATTTCTGAACTGAATCAAAGCAAAATTCAGAGTAATTTAATGCAAGATGGAATAAAATGGATGTTTAACCCCCCACATGGCCCCCATCACGGAGGTGTGTGGGAGCGCTTGGTGCAGGAGGCAAAGAGGGTGTTATGCTCAGTTGTAAAACAACAAATCTTGGATGACGAGGCTTTGCAGACAGTGTTCTGTGAGGTAGAATCCATATTGAATGACCGTCCAATCACGCCCTCGTCTGATGATCCAAATGATATGGAAGCGTTAACTCCTAACCACTTACTTCAGCTAAAGGTCAAGCCCATCCTACCACCTGGATTGTTCCGGAAAGAGGACCTCTACATCCGGAGACGTTGGCGGCAAGTCCAATACATTGCGGACTTGTTTTGGAGAAGGTGGGTGAAGGAGTACTTGCCCACGCTGCAAGAGCGGCACAAATGGAATAGGACTCGCAGGAACTTCGCTGTTGGAGATGTGGTCCTCGTTGTTGATGAATCGGCGCCGAGAAGTTCTTGGCCCATTGGACGCATCATTGAGGCAATGGCAGACTCACAAGGGTTCGTTCGGCGGGTACGTGTGAAGACGCAAACAAATAACTTGGAGAAGCCCATCAACAAAATCTGCCTTCTGATGGAGGTAATGTAAAGACAGCAGTGAGCGGTTACCTTGAACTGAGTCATATGCTTGACTCTGCATGTACACTGATACTCACTTACTGATATGCTCTACACCTCATTATGCAACATACATCTTTTTGAACACAAGCATACACGCCATATTACATTAGTATAACTTTGAACTATGAACTTTCGCACCTTTTTTGAAGCCCTTTTTTGGGGATTTTTTCCTGAAGACACCATGGACTATTTTTCAAAAAAAAAAATAATAATAATTTGATTTTGATATGTGTATTGATTGAAAGTATGCAACAGTTTATCGTCATGCAATTAGTAATGCTTTGAATGAATTGATTTAAAAGATTTGATCTCGCATAAAGAGTTTTGTATTGGTATGGCTGCTAATGTATCATTTAATTGCTTGATAATCAAGAATTAGGGGCCGGAATGTTGCAGCCATTTTGGTAAATCCTATAGTTTTCGTATGATTGTGATTTTTGTTTTGTTATGTCTCAAAGTATTAGTTTTATATTGGAATTTCTATTTTGAGTTATCTGGTCTTGTAGTAGTATCTGCACATTTCTTTCCTTTTCTGTCTTGCACGCTTTGGCAATTGGTAAATTGGGTGTCAATTACGTAGATTGGCTGCGTTTGATTTGGATTGGCCACTCATCATTTGTATGTCGCGGGTGTTGCCTATTAGTGCCTATTAATGCCTGTTAGTATGTGGGAATGCGGGGTTAGAAATGTCTGGGCTAGTGACGGTCGCGATACACTTTTTTGACCACTTCACTTCATTTTTACTTTCATGCTTTTTTGTGACAATTCATCTTGGAATACAGTAAGATTTTGGAACATTGCAATCATCATTCTTCAACTTGGAAATAAACATCACCTTACTTTTACTGGATTGTCGGAAGTGCGTAAAAATTCAGACCAGCTCACTAGGCCGACGGCCTGCAGAAGTAGAAAACTTGGAAACCTTAGAAAGGCCGTGACAGACGATGTATTTAGATGTCATGGGCTTAGGAGGGGAAGTGTGGTTGGTCGCTGCAATGGTTGTTGCAAAGCTGCTTCCTTTGATGTTGCTCCTAGTTAGCGGCTTGCTCCTATTAACAGGCTGTGCTAAGGTGCTTGGCCGTGGATCTGAAATGTTACCGAAGAGTGGATGAGACTAAATCTTTACTTGCTTCTCCAAAAAGTTCACCATATCAGGAAATGTGGCTCTGTAGCCTCGTCGTTCTTGAATGTCACAGGCTACAGACCTCCAGCTTTCCCACAGTTTGTATGGTCACTTTATGATGTTTCTCAAGTTTGATGGAAAATGTAACTCTTCCATGAACAGTATCTCAGTCATGGCATTGCAACATCCTCTAAAGAACAGCAAATGCATTCAATGCCTGAACATCCTCTGCCTTAACAGACCATGCAAATACTTCCACCATGTAGGCTGTTGCGATCTTGTATTCATGAACAAAGTGTACTTTCAAAAGCCCTTTTGCTCTTTGATAACCTTGTTGTGGTGTCATATGAAGACAACTTCTAACCAGTTCTGATCTTGATAACTGCTTATGCTCTCTTCATTACAATGTTCAAAAGTCCTAATAAAGTACATTGCAATGGATCACCATCAAAAATGGTTATTTCTCTTTGTGGCAAAGTGGCATTTGCTGTTGAACAAGCATTGTGGTGATTTTGTTCTTATTTTTTGATACCACAAATTACATTGTGCCCAGCAGTTCAGTCCACTTTGTAACCTGTAGTGTTGAATTTCCCATAGGAATTCATTCCATTTGAATGGGACTTTCCTCCAACATCACTGCCTTCCAGCACAGAGAGTCTTGCATCAGCAGCTAGCTGTGCATCAATGTCCAGCTGTTCCTTTATTTTCCTCAGTGTGTTACTTTGCACCTTTGTAACCAAAAGAGAGCTGAGCCAGAAGGCAGTCTTCGTTTCTATACCTCACCTATGGTAATGAACAATGGGCAATGACCGAAAGGCTGAGATTGCGAATACAAGCGGCCAAAATGAGTTTCCTCAGGATGGTGGCTGGTATCTCCCTGAGGGATAGGGTGAGATGCTCAGTCACTCGTGAGAGACTCGGAGTAGAGCCGCTGCTCCTTCATGTAGAAAGGAGCCAGTTGAGGTGGTTTCGGGCATCTAGTAAGGATGCTTCTTGGTCGCCTCCCGAGGGAGGTTTTCCAGGCACATCCAACTGGGAAAAGACCACAGGGCAGACCAAGGTACAGGTGGGGTGATTACATCTCCACACTGGCCTGGGAACGCCTCGGGATCCCCCAGTCAGAGCTAGGCTGCTACCTCCGCGACCCGACCACGAATAAGCAGTAGACGACGGTGTGACTTTGTTGTCAGAGTTCCTCTCGTGCCTCAAGTTCATGTCTCCTTTGCAGAGCAGCCGCTTTCACCATTAAAGCTGCTTTCTCAGCCCTTGCCTCCAAGTGTGCAGATGAAGTACCAGAGATAGTTGATCTACAATGGATCTTCTGCTTGACATTTAACTTGGCACATTAGACACTGTCCTCCGAATTGATATCATCTTGACCATCATTTTTATCCACATTATCATTTTGATCAGCATCATCATTTCCATTTTGATCAACATAATTTTAATTTGAGAATCCATTATTGTTTAACCATGTTGATATTGCTTCAACAAACACATCGTTGTTCGACATTTTGGACTAAAACCAGGTTTGCCGTTTTCTCTGCTGCTCCTCCGGAAGAGAGAACCGAGTTAGCAATGTGTTATGAAGCTCAGAAGCCTTTTGACATAATTATTTGAAATCTTTTAGATGTTGTTGAACAGCAGAGACATTTTCCTTAGATGCCAAGAGTTTGGATTTTTCCCTTTAATTTGCTTGTCTGTGTGCGAAATGGTCTCTTATTTTCCTTTGGAGCCGTTCAATCACAATCGGGATTCCTTTCAAGGTTATTATTGTTATTTTCTCCTTCACTTTTCACCGCAGAGTCCGTTTTGGCGACGCATTGCATTTCACTCATTGCTTTTCACGGCGGGGTCCCAAGATGTTGAGTAAGTCTCCATGTGTGTCAGTTTGCACTCCTGCCTCCACAGCACTCGCCCGAATAGCCACGCCCCTTTATATCATTCCACATTCTCGTCTCCTCGCTCCAACTACACACTACTGCATAGCCACGCCCCCTTGTTAATTATCACCCGCAACGCTCACTATTAACGTATATCACTATTAACGTTCCCATTTAAACCTACCCCCCCCCACACTCACACAGGGCCAGATTGTTCCTGATGACAGACTCTCCAGTATTTACCCGGACTGATTCCCGTTGCCGACCCTGCCTGCCCTGGACCTGCCTGCCTCGCCTGGTTCCCGATCTACCGTCTGTCCCTGACTACGCCTCTGCCTCTCCCTGCCTGGTTCGTCTGCCCTGCCTGGTTCCTGATCACCTGCCTGTCTCCCCACTACATCTCTGCCTGTCCCCGTCGGTGTGTGTGAGATTGTAATAAATATCACAATCTGTCCTTGGTGTCTGTGTGCTGCATTTGGGTCCAACCCTAATCCGTGACAATGTGAGATCGGGTTTTTACTTGTATAGCGACTACCTTTCCCTCCTGTAGTCACTCTGGCACGGTTGATGCAATAAAGAAAAAGAGAGCGACGGTGACCTGTAACAAAGGAGTGAATCAGCAGCCGCATAACCGCCATTTCCGCACCTGATTACCTCCACCTGTGCTTGTAAAGGATAACCCTTCGCCATCCGGTAGCGACCTGACGTATGCCATGAAAGAAACAAACATAAGGCTCCTACAGCCAAGATGTGAACATGGAGGATTGAATCCTCTTTATTGGTCAGATATACATATCGAGTATACATTTATGCTTGCAGTCCATTTAATGTCTATTTGCATTGCAATAAATGTTAAGGTATAACTGATACCTGATTATGGTTTAACTGATAAGTCACCCATCTACAATGTAGGAGACAGTAAATAGAGCTAGTTTTTCTACTTTTTGTTGAAATGCTGAATACATTCATGGCATTCATGGAATGGCAGTAATAGAAGTTTAAATAAAGTTCCTATTCCCTTATATTATTATATTTATATTATTTTGACATAAGGTTCCATGAGCTTTACACAAAAAGAGCAGATGTAAAAATGACTATTTTACCGCGAGTCTGTACTTTCTTTACTTTTACTTGAGTAAAAATTGGAATCAGTACTTCTACTTTTATAAAAGTATTTTCATCCACAAGTATCTGTACTTCTACTTAAGTACAGAATGTTTGTACTTTTGCCACCTCTGTATACAACCATATCTACGCTGCGCTAGCGGCGCACACACACACACACACACCTGTTCACTATCACACATAACGTATGTACACACACGTAATTTCTAATCACCTCACCTGGGGTATATGTACTATGTCTATCCGTTACCCCAGCGTGAGGTCGTTACCATATACTGCACGTTGTTCTCCCGTCTGTTCTGATACCCATCGCCTGCCTACTACCCGGCCGGTACTTCGCACCCGACGCCGCCTGCGGACCATCAGAGTTAATGCTTCGCACCCGTCGCCTGCCTACTACCCCTGCCGGAACTTCGCACCCGAAATCCCGGTACGCAGACTCCTTCCCCCGTCCCGGACTACTCATCGGTCTACTACCTGCCGGTACTCCGCGGATCGTCCTCCCCGTGCACCCTTGCCGTTCGTATCGCTCCACTGTGTCGGTGTCTGCGTTCGGGGTCCAACCCACTCCCTTCTCGTGACAGAACGACCTCACCGCTATGGACCCCGGCGACTTCGACCAGTGGAGGCAACATATACGGTCTCTCGATGACTGTGGACGCATCTTTAAACTGGCCCGTTGGGCCCTGGCCACTTCGCGCTGGTGGACCAATTGGCGCTGGTGCTGACGGATCACCGGTTAGCCGACCTGGGCCCCAGTGATCTCGAGCGGGTGGGGCACCTGGTCGATGCCCTGAGGAGCCGTGGCAGATCACGGGTTCGAGCGCTGCGGAGGCTGGAGAAGGAGTGGTGGCTCATGTTAGCCCAGATGGCCCTCGACGAATACTTTCAGTGGAAGCCCGTGTGGGATGCCCAGTGCGAACGGTGGGGTCGGGGACTGCAGGTCATGATGGGCCAGCTCTGGGACCTGACAACCGCCATTACTTCCCTCCTCAGCGGAGGGACCCCCGACGCCGCGCTGTTCCTGCCTGCTGACGTCACGCTTCCCTTGCACCTCCCCCGTCTGACAGCGCCGCGCTGTCCGACGCTGCGCTGTCCGACGCTGCGCTTCACGACGCTGCGCTTCACGACGCTGCGCACCCGCCAGACGACGTCGCTCCGCACCCGCCGGAGGACGTCGCTCCGCACCCGCCTGACGACGTCAAGCGCCCCCCCCCCCCCCCCCGTCTGCTGACGCCGCGCCGTACCCGCCTGACGACGTCACGCGGCCCCCGTCTGCTGATGCCGCGCCGTACTCGCCTGACGACGTCACGCGGCCTCCGTCTGCTGACGCCGCGCCCGCCTGGCGACGTCACGCGGCCCCCGTCTGCTGACACCGCGCCGTACCTGCCTGATGACGTCAAGCGGCCCCCGTCTGCTGACGCGGCGCCGTACCCGCCTGACGACGTCAAGCGGCCTCCGTCTGCTGACGCCGCGCCGGATCCGCCCGACCACGTCACGCGGCCCCCGTCTGCTGATGCCGCGCCGTACCCGCCCGACGACGTCAAGCGGCCTCCGTCTGCTGACGCCGCGCCGGATCCACCCGACCACGTCACGCGGCCCCCGTCTGCTGACGCCGCACCGGATCCACCCGACCACGTCACGCGGCCCCCGTCTGCTGACGCCGCACCGTACCCGCCCGACGACGTCAAGCGGCCTCCGTCTGCTGACGCCGCGCCGGATCCGCCCGACCACGTCACGCGGCCCCCGTCTGCTGATGCCGCGCCGGATCCGCCCGACCACGTCACGCGGCCCCCGTCTGCTGATGCCGCGCCGTACCCGCCTGACGACGTCAAGCGGCCTCCGTCTGCTGACGCCGCACCGGATCCACCCGACGACGTCACGCAGCCCCCGTCTGCGGACGCCGCACCGTATCCGCCCGACGACGTCACGCGGCCCCCAGTCTGTCGACTGCAGAGGGGGTCCAGAGCAGCCCCCAGAGGAGACTCCAGAGGAGGTTCCAGAGGAGACCTCCAGAGAGGACTCCTACCGACCTGGGCAGAAGGGGTGTCTCTCTTCCCGGGCCCCGCCAGCCCACCAAATCTCCTCCACCCCCCCGGATCGTCGACTGGGACGCAGACAGTCCAGAGGAGCGCGCCGCTGCTGTCTGGATCCGTTCTTTTCCCTTGACTGTCACCGGGAACACCCCGTCAAGCCGGGTTGGACGCCAGGAGGCGCCCGTTGAGGGGGGGGGTACTGTCACGATCACGTTGGTTGGCAGGGGGCGTGGCCAAGTCACGTGCGCTGGCGGTGCACACACACACCTGTTCACTATCACACATCGTAATTTCTAATCACCTCACCTGGGGTAAATATACTATGTCTATCCGTTACCCCAGCGTGAGGTCGTTACCATATACTGCACATTGTTCCCCCGTCTGTTCTGATACCCATCGCCTGCCTACTACCCGGCCGGTACTTCGCACCCGATGCCGCCTGCGGACCATCAGAGATGATGCTTCGCACCCGTCGCCTGCCTACTACCCCTGCCGGTACTTCGCACCCCATATCCCGGTACGCAGACTCCTTCCCCCGTCCCGGACTACTCGTCGGTCTACTACCTGCCAGTACTCCGCGGATCGTCCTCCCCGTGCACCCTTGTGATATTGCTCCACTGTGTCGGTGTCTGCGTTCGGGGTCCAACTCACTCCCTTCTCGTGAAACTAAATCTAGGAATGCCATGAACAAAAACAAAGCAAAAGTAATACAAACAAACAAACCATGTGTGTGAGTTACACCCTCAATGAAACAAGATTTAGGATTTAAGATGTTTTTATTTGCCATATGCAACAAGTGCAATATAGTTCTTACTTATGCCATACTATGTACTATACTTATACTATACTAACACTATAACAATACTGACGCCGCGCCGTACCCGCCTGACGACGTCACGCGGCCCCCGTCTGCTGATGCCGCGCCGTACTCGCCTGACGACGTCACGCGGCCTCCGTCTGCTGACGCCGCGCCCGCCTGGCGACGTCACGCGGCCCCCGTCTGCTGACACCGCGCCGTACCTGCCTGATGACGTCAAGCGGCCCCCGTCTGCTGACGCGGCGCCGTACCCGCCTGACGACGTCAAGCGGCCTCCGTCTGCTGACGCCGCGCCGGATCCGCCCGACCACGTCACGCGGCCCCCGTCTGCTGATGCCGCGCCGTACCCGCCCGACGACGTCAAGCGGCCTCCGTCTGCTGACGCCGCGCCGGATCCACCCGACCACGTCACGCGGCCCCCGTCTGCTGACGCCGCACCGTACCCGCCCGACGACGTCAAGCGGCCTCCGTCTGCTGACGCCGCGCCGGATCCGCCCGACCACGTCACGCGGCCCCCGTCTGCTGATGCCGCGCCGGATCCGCCCGACCACGTCACGCGGCCCCCGTCTGCTGATGCCGCGCCGTACCCGCCTGACGACGTCAAGCGGCCTCCGTCTGCTGACGCCGCACCGGATCCACCCGACGACGTCACGCAGCCCCCGTCTGCGGACGCCGCACCGTATCCGCCCGACGACGTCACGCGGCCCCCAGTCTGTCGACTGCAGAGGGGGTCCAGAGCAGCCCCCAGAGGAGACTCCAGAGGAGGTTCCAGAGGAGACCTCCAGAGAGGACTCCTACCGACCTGGGCAGAAGGGGTGTCTCTCTTCCCGGGCCCCGCCAGCCCACCAAATCTCCTCCACCCCCCCGGATCGTCGACTGGGACGCAGACAGTCCAGAGGAGCGCGCCGCTACTGTCTGGATCCGTTCTTTTCCCTTGACTGTCACCGGGAACACCCCGTCAAGCCGGGTTGGACGCCAGGAGGCGCCCGTTGAGGGGGGGGGTACTGTCACGATCACGTTGGTTGGCAGGGGGCGTGGCCAAGTCACGTGCGCTGGCGGTGCACACACACACCTGTTCACTATCACACATCGTAATTTCTAATCACCTCACCTGGGGTAAATATACTATGTCTATCCGTTACCCCAGCGTGAGGTCGTTACCATATACTGCACATTGTTCCCCCGTCTGTTCTGATACCCATCGCCTGCCTACTACCCGGCCGGTACTTCGCACCCGATGCCGCCTGCGGACCATCAGAGATGATGCTTCGCACCCGTCGCCTGCCTACTACCCCTGCCGGTACTTCGCACCCCATATCCCGGTACGCAGACTCCTTCCCCCGTCCCGGACTACTCGTCGGTCTACTACCTGCCAGTACTCCGCGGATCGTCCTCCCCGTGCACCCTTGTGATATTGCTCCACTGTGTCGGTGTCTGCGTTCGGGGTCCAACTCACTCCCTTCTCGTGAAACTAAATCTAGGAATGCCATGAACAAAAACAAAGCAAAAGTAATACAAACAAACAAACCATGTGTGTGAGTTACACCCTCAATGAAACAAGATTTAGGATTTAAGATGTTTTTATTTGCCATATGCAACAAGTGCAATATAGTTCTTACTTATGCCATACTATGTACTATACTTATACTATACTAACACTAACAATACTGTACACAATAAAAACAAGAAAGTGACAGCAGCTTTATCTGGTGACACAGGTCAGCCTGCCTCTCGTCAAACACCAAGGAGAAGCTTGAGATCATTATAAGGGGAGGAAAGGACGGGGAAGGGAATCTTCACTTGACAACTGACAAGCAGGGACCGCTCGGTTGACCCCGTCCCAGTTAGACAAGCACCTTAAGTGATTTCCTCCTCAATGTCTGCAGGCACCCGCTGACCAAGCATCCAGGGCCGCTAGTGGGGCCGCCCACCAGCGGAGGGCAGTCCAGGTCCAACTTAGCCTGGTTAGTAGACTCAGGAGACCAGTGATACCTTCCCTACTCTCTGTTCAGCCTCTGTAGTTTCATGCATCTCCCAATCTGCTACATCTCTTTCACTAATCTTTAACTTTTTGGTGCTTTCTTCCTTATCCTGCATTCTGACCTTTAAATTAGCTCACTGAGTTACACTTAGACTCCCCATGGACCACCCCAGGGCCTTCCATTCTGGAACAGAGCGTGTTACCTTTTCCCAAAAATGATTTCTCATGTACATGAAGGTTAACATTCAATTCATCCTCTTCCTTTATATCCTCCTTAGTTCCCCATGATCCCATTATTTAAGGTTTATATATTTAATCTTCCACTCGGCGAACCATCACCTTATCATGGTGGAGAGGTTTGGGTGTCCCTGTGAACCTGAGAGCTGTGTTGTCTGGAGCCTAGTGCCCCTGGTAGGGTCTCCCATGACAGATTGGTCTCAGGGGAGAGGCCAGACTAAGAACGGTTCAAAGACCCTAATGGACAAACAAACAAGAAGAAGTAAGGATACCCTGCCCGGAGTAAGCCCGCAGGCCCTTTCCGGAGCCAGGCCCGGTAAGAGGGCCTGCCAGCGAGCGCCTGGTGGCCGGGTTATGCCACCTAACTGCCAGTTAGGTGGCAGTGAAGGCAGGGGGCCTCGACGGACCAAACCTAGCCAACAGAGACTGGCTTTGGGGACGTGGAATGTCACCTCTCTGGGGGGGGAAGGAGCCTGAGCTTGTGCGGAAGGTTGCCAGCCATATAAGCATAACTGGATTTTATCTCTTGTTTTTTCATCTCCTGTTTTACATTTATTTTTTTCTATGATACATGTTTTTACTCTATTCTATGATTAATTTTCTTTGTGATATATGCTTTTCTTATGTTCTATAGGTGTATGTTATCTTGTGTATATGTATGTATGCATGTTGTTGGACCCCAGTAAGACTAGCTTCCGCTAAGGCGTCAGCTAATGGGGATCCGTTTAAATAAACAAATAAATATCACCCACGGTCACTGACATAATCAACTCCTCCCTCACCTCTGGAATTGTACCATACACCCTCAAACTAGCTGCAATCACTCCCATCCTCAAAGAACCCAGTACTGACCCAGCCGATCTGAACCACTACAGGCCCATCTCCAACCTACCCTTCCTCTCAAAGACCCTTGAGAGGGTGGTTGCCGCACAGCTTCAGTCCCATCTGGAAATAAACAACCTCCAGGAACCCTTTCACTCCGGTTTCCACCAAAAACACAGCACAGAAACAGCCCTGGTTAAAATCACCAACGACCTCCTCCGTGCAGCTGACTCCGGACTTCTCACCATCCTCAGCCTCCTCAGTGCTGCATTAGACACAATTTCCCACCCACTACTCCTGGACCACCTGGCTGGCATTGGGATCACTGGTGTTGCGCTCTCCTGGTTCTCCTGGGGATGAACAGTCTACCTGATCTGAACCAGAGTGGGGTTTTGTTATTGGATTTCTGTGCTAGTCATGGATTGGCCATAACAAACACCATGTTCAAACATAAGGATGCTCATTAGTGTACATGGGACCAGAGTACCTTAGGCCGAAGGTCAATGATAAATTTTGTTAGATGGCGGGGGAAGCCTCTGGACAGACCTAGTAAGCACAAACGTGTAGTGCGGGTGAACTGGGAACATCTGGTGGATGTCCCTGTCCGGGAGACCTTTAACTCTTTTGGGCATCTCTGTGGAGGCTGGGGGCATTGGAGTGGTCATTGTTCAAAGCTTCTATTTCTGAAGCTGCGGTTGAGAGCTGTGGCATCAAGGTCATTGGTGCCTCAAGGGGCGCAGGGAAGCAGTCTCACTGAAGAAGGAGGCCTTCCGGGCTATGTTAGCCTGTGAGACTCCGGACTCAGTTGCGAGGTATCGACAGGCCAAGAGGACGGCATCCATCCAGAAATGCTAAAGTCTCTGGGTGTTGAGGGGCTGTCATGGATGACACGTCTTTTCAACATTGCTTGGAAGTCTGGAACAGTGCCTGAGGAGTGGCAAATGGGGGTGGTGGTACCCCTGTTCAAAAAGGGGGACCAGAGGGTGTGTACCAATACAGGGGTATCACATTATTCAGCCTCCTGAGAAAGTCTACTCCAAGGTGCTGGAAAGGAGGGTTCGGCCGATAGTCAAACCTCAGATTGAAGAGGAACAATTTGGATTACGCCCTGGTCGTGGAACGAACCAGCTATTCACTCTTGCAAGGATCCTGGAGGGGGCTTGTTATTTTGTGGATTTGGAGAAGGCATATGATCGGGTCCCTTGGGAAATACTGTGGGGGGTGCTGCGGGAGTATGGGGTGCGGGGGGTCACTTCTGAGGGCCATCCAATCTCTGTACTCCCAAAGCAAGAGCTGTGTCCGGATTCTCGGTAGTAAGTCTGGCCTGTTCTCAGTGGGTGTTGGGCTGCGCTTTGTCACCCATCCTGTTTGTGATTTTCATGGACACGATTTCAAGGTGTAGTCATGGAGGGGAGGGGTTCAGTATAGTGGGCTCAGGATTGAATCAATGCTGTTTGCAGATGATGTGGTCCTGTTTGTGTCATCAGTATGTGACCTTCAGCACTCACTGGATCAGTTTGCAGCGGAGTGTGAAGTGGTTGGGATGAGGATCAGCACCTCCAAATCTGAGGCCATGGTTCTCAGCAGGAAACCGGTGGATTGTCTACTCCAAGTAGGGAGGGAGTCCTTATCCCAAGTGAAGGAGTTCAAGTATCTCGGGATCACTTCTCCTTCGCGTAGAAAGGAGCCAATGGTTCGGGCATCTAGTAAGAATGCTTCCTGTTCGCCCCCCGAGGTTTTCCAGGCACATCTAACTGGGAAGAGACCACGGGGCAGACTAAGGTACAGGTGGAGAGATTACATATCCACGCTGGCCTGGGAACACCTCAGGATCCCCCAGTCAGAGCTAGTCGATGTTGCCAGGGAGAGGGAAGTTTGGAGTCCCCTGCTGAAGATGCTACCTCCGCGACCTGACCACAGATAAGCGGTAGACGATGGATGGATGGATGGATAGATATTTCATCTTTCCACAACCCGACCATGGATAAGCGGTAGACGATGGATGGATATTTAGTATTATTTTGATTAGGGTTTTTTTCATATCTTATGAACATTTCTGGATCATTTTGATGATCGACCACTGAGATCCCTGGCAGCCTCTCAGCTGTCCCGGAGTGGTTAGCCCTCGTTTTCTAGGATCGCATTTTCTCAGCTGGTCAGCAGCGAACGTTGGACAGCTAGCATCGAGCTAGCTGCGTTCGCCATTCTAAGATGCAAAGGTACTCCACTTCACAGCTTCTCAAACTCAACACATGTATCAATACACCTCTAGTGAAGTCACTGGATTGATCACTACTCCTGACAAGATGGCGGACGCTGGCGCACTTGATCAACGCCATTGACGCTAATGCTTGGCCGGCACTGTTATCCTGCTGTCTGCCTCCAAACAATCCAGACATACAACAACTAGCATTAGCAGCTGTCTGCTGCTACTGCCTCGCCACTGGTTAGCCTCTGGGCTAGCTTTGCCGACAAGGCTCACCTGCACGGGACTCCTGGGACTCCTCTCCGCACTCGGTGGCCGGATAGCCTGCTCTGGCGTGCCCCACGAAGCACGCCCGATCCGACTGGCACGCTGCCACCTTGCCAGCTCTCCTGGACGCTTACCTGCGCCCACGGATTGCCGTCAACACGGAGGACGCTGCTAGCCTGCTGCTAATCCCCGGCGTCGCTCAGCTGTTCCCCCGTCTCCAGCGAAGCTACAACCTGCACGCTCCATTCCTCTGCTTCCACCGCGCTGGTACCGTGGCTTTATCACCTGGACCATCTACCGCTGGACTACGTCGCTGACCATCTTACATCATGTGGATTTTTAACCTGTTCCTCTGGATTGCGCTGTGTCTTGTTCTGACGAGTGCAGCTCTGCCGCTCCGTTACTCGGTGGCGGAGATGTTGCGTCTCCGGACCTTCTCCACGACCCCTCCACCACAGCTAGCTCACCACCACTACATTCTCAAACGACCGAGATACATCCACAGAGGCTCTGGACGGAACTTTCAGTACAGTCAACACAACAGCAACACAAACATCCGCTCCTTCTGGTCCACTGAGCCCCGCCCCCCCCCCGCACTGCCTGTCCTGTCAATCACAATGTATTGTCCCCCCTGCTCAAAGCAACCACATACACACCACTCACCTGTCTGAAACTCGGTCTGCTGAACATCAGATCCCTCAGTAACAAGACTTTATTGCTGACCGTAAGCTGGACATTTTATGCCTCACTGAGACTTGGCAACAGCCTAACGACTTTTCCCAGCTAAATGAGGCTGCTCCACCGGGTTTTTCTTTTATTAGTAAACCCCGTGCTACAGGGAGGGGGGGGGGCGGTCTAGCTCTCCTTCACCGTGATAACATCAAAGTCACTGCTGTCACTGTCCCCCATCACTCCTCTTTTGAATGTTTAGCTGTAAAACTCACCGGCCCAAAACCCATCATCATTGTTCAGGCCTCCAAAACCCTCCGCTGTTTTCCTCAATGAATTCTCATCACTATTAACAACTGTATGTGCAATGTCCCCCACGGTTATCCACCTCGGCGATTTTAACATCCACATTGACAACCCCTCCAGTATCCTTGCGAAGGACTTCACATCACTCCTGGACTGTCTATCACACAATATGTCAACCTCCCAACCCATAACAAAGGCCACATACTGGACTTAATCTGCTGCACTGACATCACTCCCACCAACCTTGATATCACGGATTTCCCCATTTCTGACCACAAAGCTGTACTGTTTGACATTCGCATCCAATTACACAAAATCAAGGAACAACGGATCATCTCCTTCAGAAACATCAATTGCATCAACACCACAGATCTCTCCACCCTGATCAGCTCCTACCCCAGCCCTCCCTCAGCATCCTCCCCTGCTGACCTGGTCACTCACTATAATAACTGTCTCTCCTCTGCCCTCAAGACCCTGGCTCCCCTGAAAACCCGCTCAGTCTCATTCACTCACACTGCTCCCTGGTTCACCCTTCACCTACGCCAGCTTAAAGCTACAGGCCGTCGACTGGAGCGACTGTACAAAAAAACCGGACTCACTGTACACAGCCAAATGTACTCGGACCACCTTCATCACTACAAGAACGCCCTTATTACTGCCAAATCTGCATACTACTCCAACCTCATCAACGCTGGTACAGGTAACAACAGAGTCCTCTTTTCAACGGTCAGCCACCTAATTCAGACTCCTAAAACCCTCCCACCAGACATTTCCAGCGATCAGTGCACTGCTTTCCTGGACTTGTTCAGCTCTAAAATCAATACCATTCACCACTCCTCAAACGATCCAACCTGGATGATCACCACCGGCCAACCTCTCATCAGCTCCCTCTCCGACTTCACCCCAGTATCAGAACACACCATCTCTGAACTCATCTGTAAAGCCAAAGCCACCACCTGTCAGCTTGATCCCCTTCCCACCCCCCTTGTCAAAACCTGTCTGCCCTCCATTTCTCCCATGATCACCAACATAATTAACTCCTCCCTCACCACTGGCACTGTACCCCCCACTCTCAAACTGGCTGCTATCACACCCATCCTGAAAAAACCCGGTGCTGACCCAACTGACCTTAACCTTTACCGACCCATCTCCAACCTCCCCTTCATACCCTTCAACACTTGAAAGGGTGGTTGCCACACAATTACCGTCCCACCTCGACACAAAAAACCTTCATGAACCTTTCCAATCCGGTTTCCGTCCAAAACATAGCACTGAAACAGCCCTGGTTAAAATCACTAACGACCTCCTCCGTGCAGCTGACTCCGGACTTTCTCATCCTCCTCGACCTCAGCGCAGCATTCGACACTATCTCGCACACACTACTCCTGGACCGCCTGGCTGGCATTGGGATCACTGGTGCTGCACTCTGCTGGTTTACATCATACCTCACCGACCGCCAACAATTCGTGCAACTAAGGGACCACAGGTCTGGGTGTTCGGGTGTCTCACTGGGTGTCCCCCAGGGGTCAGTCTTGGGTCCTCATGGGATCCACTTTCACTGCTATGCCAATGACACACAGGTCTACACCTCCCTCATCACCTGCCTGGAAGACATCCGGAGCTGGATGAGCAGGAACTTCCTGAAGCTTAATAGCAATAAAACCGAGGCCCTGCTCATCGGCTCCAAATCCAACCTCACCAAATCACAACACACCCCAGCCCCACCCATCATCATCGACGGTATCCCTGTACCCTTCTCCCCCCAAGTCAAGAACCTCGGTGTCATTCTGGACAGCACCCTCTCATTTGCACCTCACATTCGAAACATCACCCGGACTGCCTTCTTCCATCTCCGAAACATCTCCAGACTCCGCCCATCACTATCCCAATTCCGCACCGAAATCCTAGTTCACTCATTTGTCACTTCCCGCCTCGACTACTGCAATGCCCTCCTCACCGGACTCCCCGCCAAACTCATCAACAGACTGCAAATTATTCAGCTTATCAATTATCTCTGCTGCCCGGATCACCACCCGCACCAAATTGTCTGACCACATCACCCCTATTCTCATCCAACTTCACTGGCTCCCGGTACAATACCGCATCCACTACAAAAACCTCCTCCTCACATACAAAGCTCTCCACCATCTAGCCCCTACTTACCTCTGCGACCTCCTCCAAGAATACAGCCCCCCCCGCACCCTCCGCTCAACCTCTGCTGGACTACTCACCATCCCCACACCACGCCTTAGTACCATGGGTGCCCGAGCTTTCAGCTGCTCGGCACCCAGACTATGGAACTCCCCCCCCCCCACACATAAGACAGTCAGATTCCATCGAAACATTCAAATCCAAAACCCACCTGTTCAAACTGGCATACTCACTCTGACTGGTCACTGTACACTACACTTGTTTTTTTAGGTCGATGTTTTGGTTTTATCTTTATAATGTTTGATGTTTTATAATTATTATTATTTGTTATTTTATGCTTTTACTCTATGTAAGGTGACCTTGGGTGTCTTGAAAGGCGCCATCAAATAAAATGTATTATTATTATCTGGTCAATCCCTGGCCCTGCTGACTCTGGGGTAAGAAAGGCCTACTCTAGCCCCCTGTTTTTCTTATTCCAGCATTTATATATTTTTATTTTTTCATTCCTATTTACTGTCTTCCTTTTCTTAGCCCCCACCTATATTTTAACTCACAGGTCCTGCTCTGTTCCAGGCCCTCTCATTCTTATTCCGTCTTCTACATATATTAACTTGGTTTCATGATTTTATTGGTCTAGCTTGTTACTATGTTTTGTCCAGGTTCCAGATGTGCACCTTTAACCCACCTTAACACGGACACATACAGCTACACACACTGCAATACACAAGCATCCCAACACAATCATTAAGCACTCACCATACACAACCCACCCCCACTTGTCACAATGGCTATTCACCCTGCCTCCACTAGAGGGCAGCATCAACCCTCATTCACATCTCCCCCACACCTGCAGCGCATTATAATCAACCTGCCTATTTATGCCTACCCCCGCACACTCATACTCATACTTGGCCAGATTGTTCCTGATGACAGACTCTCCAGCATTTATCCGGACTATGCAGACATTCCAGCGTTTTGATTCCCGTTTCTATTCCTGATCCTCCGCCTGTCCCCGATTACACGTCCGCCTGTTCCTGCCTGGTTCATCTGCCCTGCCTGGTTCCAGATCTGCAGCCTGTCCCAGTCTATGCCTCCGCTTGTCCCTGCCTGGTTCCCGATCTACTGCCTGTCCCTGACTATGCCTCTGCCTGTCCATGCCTGGTTCCCGATCTACCGCCTGTCCCTGACTACGCCTCTGCCTGTCCCTGCCTGGTTCCCGATCTACCGCCTGTCCCTGACTACGCCTCTGCCTGTCCCTGCCTGGTTCCCGATCTACCGCCTGTCCCTGACTACGCCTCTGCCTGTCCCTGTCTTGTTCCCAATCTGCCGCCTGTCCCCGTCGACGCCTCCGCCTGTCCCTGCCTGGTTCGTCCCTGCAATATCACTATCTGCCTTTGGTGTCTGTGTGCTGCATTTGGGTCCAAACCTAAACCATGACGCCACTCACTCACATCACCAAAATATACTCCAAAATCATCCAAGCTATACACCACCATCACATCATGTCCCATCCCATGTATTAATAGACTCAGGGGCTGACCAAAGCCTAATGGACTGGGGCATAGTCAAACAGCAGCAGGTAAAAACTGTCTCTATCTCGCCCAATTAATGCCAGTGCCTTAGACAACCACCTTTTGTTCACAGTTACCTACTGCACAGAACCTATGCAGAGTCACTGTAAATAAGGACCACACAGAAACGATGCAATTTCACATATTCTGCTCTGCTCAGCACCCGGTGATCTTGGGTTTCCCCGTGGCTAAAGATCCACAACCCCCACATTGACTGGTACTCCGGGGTTACTGTTGTGTCTCGTCAAAAATGTTAGTCTAGTCATGTTTTGTTAAGTAACTTTTGTCTTGTCTCCCACCTTCCGTTTTATTTTGGTACCTTTTGTGTCTCATTCCAGGTCCCCTGACTTCCTATCCTCTGTGTGTGTGTGTGTGTGTGTGTGTGTGTGTGTGTGTGTGTGTGTGTGTGTGTGTGTGTGTGTGTGTGTGTGTGTGTGCCCTCGTTAGCCCCGCCCCCGATTGTTTCCACCTGTTCCCAGGTACCTCAGGTTTAAGTCTTGTGCCAGTTCGTCTCGTCTGGTCTTGTCTTGATGTCAGTAACCAGCGTACCAGCATTTTTTCCTCTTGTTTCAAGTCGAGTTCGAGTTTTTGTTCTAGTAAGTTTTGTTCCTCATTCTGAGGGATTTTCCGTTGATACTTTCTGACAACTGGGTTGCTTCTAGGGTGAGAAGCTCAGCTACTCGTGAGAGACTCGGAGTAGAGCCGCTGCTCCTTCGCGTAGGAAGGAGCCAGTTGAGGTGGTTCATCTAGTAAGGATGCTTCCTGGTCGCCTCCCGAGGGAGGTTTTCCAGGCACATCCAACTGGGAAGAGACCACGGGGCAGACCAAGGTACAGGTGGGGTGATTACATCTCCACACTGGCCTGGGAACACCTCGGGATCCCCCAGTCAGAGCTAGTCCATGTTGCCAGGGAGAGGGAAGTTTGGAGTCCCCTGCTGGAGCTGCTACCTCCGCGACCCGATTACGGATAAGATGGATGGATGGACTTTCTGACAACCTTAGTTGAGGCATTTTTCTGATAGTTTTGATCCTCATACTGAGGGAATTTTTGTTGACCCCTTTTGATTTGTACCTTTTTCACCTCGTCAAGATCTCCCAAAAATCCAACCCTTACGTCCACGTTGTTGGAGACAGACAACAGGGTGTACGGGTGTACGAATTACATCCTGGCTAATCCAGGCTCTGGATAGTACTCTTTATGTTAGCAGCAATACAGCAACGAGAATCACAAGTACTAAGTATTAATACATCTACAAACTCCCTCCCTACGAGAATTATACGAGATTTCTTCTACAAGATATTAACAAAATGTTGCCAAAATCACTAGTGAAGACCAAAAGCAAAAACCATGGTAAAGAAGCTGGTAAAATCTTCTCTGTAGCTAAGGAGGCATTTAGGGCAGGATTAGACATTTGTAGATTACAAGAAGTAAGACAGCTAAATTCTGGCGCCGAAATCGTCATTACAGTTTTTCTCAATTGCTTTGGTGCATTTCTCTGATCAGAATTAAAGTTCTCATAACTGTTAGTTCAACCTCCACAACATTTAGTCATTTGTGCACATCATAGTAGCAGTTTCTCATTCCTCCGAACAAATTGCAAATGCTTTTGGACATGCATTAATTGCTTTCATACAATTCTCTGCTGTTTTATAACATTAGCATTTGCTTATGTCATGTCAGTCAAAATTAACTATACTTATGACTGCTGAATAGTCATTCCCTATAAAACTAATAGTCCTCATTTCATTGCTTGAGTCATTACATACAAATATGTTGAAGTAGTTGTCAAAATCTGTCAAGCTAATTGCTTTATAATTTCTTCCCTGAAAAGGTCTCCCTAAATTGAACAATTGATCTCAGGTGAACAGCTTTCACTGATGAGGAAGAGTGTGTGAAGCATTAGTTGTAACCAATGATAAGCCACTTCTCCACAGTCACTCAGAGCTGAATCCCATGAACCCTCAATTGACAAGCATATCTGAACCGAGCAGGACATAGTGTGTACCATTTCGACAATACTGTGACACAGAAATAGGTCAGCATCGTGGAAGAGGGGCGAGGATGCGGGGAGGAAGGGGAAGGGGACAAAACAGGGGAAGAGGAAGAAGAGGCCAAGTACATAGGCAGTTTCTTGATGAAATTAGGGCTACACTTGTGGACCATGTTGTCAATCATGGCCTCACAATGGCTGAGGCTGGTCGAAGGGTGCAGCCAAATGTTGGGAGAACCACGGTCAATTCAATCATTTCGTCGGGAGAACAGGTGTGTATATTGGACAATAATTCAGCACTAAACAATCTGCACTGCACTACTGCCATTGTGTCATACATGAAGCTTACAGTGGGACAAGAACTTTTTACATTTAGACTTACACCTTTACTGCAGCACAGATGTACTGTATTGTAGTGTTGCAGTAAAGATTTTCATTATGGCACTGTACTGCAGCATTTTACAAGTGGGAAGCACTGTTATTGTACACTACAGTAATATGGGTTACGTGTAAAGTAGTATATATCATGTACATTACTGTCATTTTACTCTTCACCACATAGGATTGCAAGACAACCTCGCAGAGGTGGAAGAGGGCCCCTTTTTACTCCACAACAAGAGGAAGCCATTTGTGCAATGGTGATTGCAAACAATGCCATAAGGTTGAGAGAGATCCAAAGCGCTGTTATAGAGGATGACAATATCTTTGGCAATATTGAATCAGTTTCAATCTCTACAATTGACAGAGTGCTCAGGAGAAATGAGATACGCATGAAACAATTGTACAATGTGCCATTTGACCGGAACAGCGACAGAGTGAAGGAGACCAGTCACCAGTATGTACAGGTAAAACATGTATGTGTTCTATGCATACTCTAATGTTCAGTGCTGTAAGCTGGTTACTTTGTGTAGTGCCATGCAGTACACTTACATGACAGTTCATACTGTACAATACGTTGTCCAAAATGCATTATGTTACACAGGAAAAGTTTTAATAATTTTTCTCTCTCTCTCCTCTGGGATAACGCGTGTACTGGAGCTGGATGCCAGGGAATCGCTGCACACATTCATATATGTTGATGAGGCGGGTTTCAATCTGGCAAAAGGTAGAAGGCGTGGAAGGAATCGCATTGGACAGAGAGCAACCATTGATGTCCCAGGCCAACGAGGAGGGAATATTACAATGTGTGCAGCCATCTCAGAAAACGGCGTCCTCACCCATATTCCCCGCCTTGGTCCTTACAACACACAACATCTGCTGACTTTTTTAGACACTCTTTACAGGGACATAATCCCTGAGAATGAGAGGGGTCTAAATGGAGACCATCTGATCAAGTACGTTGTTGTATGGGATAATGTGCGTTTTCACCACGCAAATCTGGTCACACAGTGGTTTGCAGCACATGAAAGGATGCTGGTGGAATATCTCCCTCCCTACTCCCCATTCCTGAATCCAATAGAGGAGTTTTTCTCTGCCTGGAGGTGGAAGGTATACGACCAGCATCCACATACCCAAATAGCCCTGCTAGAGGCCATGGATGCAGCATGTGATGACATCACAGTCCTGCAGAGGGTGGATTCGCCACTCGAGGAGATACTTTCCTCGCTGCATTGCCAGGGATGATATTCGCTGTGATGTCGATGAAAATATGTGGCCAGACAGACAGGAACGTCTGGATGTGAATTAATGACTTACAGTACTGTGTATATTATTTATATATAATATTATTTACAGTTGTGCACAGTTCTACCCAAAGGGTGTTTCTTAGGTTTGTTGTAAATTAGTTTGTCTTTCTATTTTGCACAATGCTGTGAACAAATTAGAATTGCAAAGAGCATATGCAGTAAAAATGTGAAACATACGTATTCAGTGTCTTGTACTCATTTACCTCACTAAATACAGCAATGTGTAACTGTAGATTTAAAATGGCTGCGCAAATAGTGTATAGTGCTGTCTTGAGCATTTTCAGGAAGTGTCACCAAGATCAGATTTTTTGCATTGGAAAACACTTACAGAGTGAACTGTCATAATGAAAACATGGCAAAGCCATTTGACTATCTTGTTCATAAACAATGGTGTCAGGACTTTATTTTGATGACAGACACTTTCATTGACATGAATACTTGCTTTTGAGGAATGAACTATCCATTGTGAGCAAGTGACATGCTTCTGCAGGTTATCAACTAGGTTTTGCAGTTTGTACTAATTGTTTTGAGAAATGCACTAACTGTTGTGCAAATGTAAATAGTGATATGAGAAATGCACCAAAGCGACTGAGAAAAACTAACAACGACAGTAAATATGAATATCATTGGTCAGGATACGCTAGGAAGCATGAAGGAGGAGTAGGTATACTCACACGAGTATGTCAGGACATAGTGATTGAAGGTAAATTTTATCAATGCCAGACTCTTGACTGCTTCTGTGGTCTACTATGGATACTTACTTAAGGTAATCATCGCATATGCTCCTCCCAACTGCGAAAATTACAATCTACGAAAAGCCACTGCCCGAGATAACAAATACCAAAAGCGTGTGGTCCTAGCAGATATGAATGCCACAACTGATGCTTAAAATTGTTGAAATTTGATGGAAGTGACATTAGCAACAACATCAACCATGACAATGGAGAGAGGCTCATCAATTTCTGATCACACAAACTATGCATCAGTAACACATTCTCCAAACATAAGGCCATCCATAGATACAGCTGGTACTCGGGTACCGGCCTACGGAAGGTCCTTGATTACATCTCGGCCGATAAACACCTTCAGAATTGCATGCTGGACTGCAGAATCAAGAGTGGATACGATTTCTCTACAGATCAAACTCTTAGTTTAAAACACCATGTAACAGAGCCGCACGCTTTAAATATCGGAAAACTCCACCTCCAACAAACCGAAAAGTACAAACCCCAGAAATCCAATATGCCTTCACACACTTGGTCAGCGTCGAACTTCAACAAGGAACAACTCCATCCACTGTGACAGACCTCTCAGACAGACTTGTGACAGTTCTTGATGAAGCAGCCACAGAAACAACGCCTACAAAAGTGATCATCACGCGACTTTCAGGGATGACCGTTAAACTCACTTCTGGACCAAAGAGCTCAGTCCCACTGGTCAAGAACATCTAGCCAGTAGAAAATAATATCTAAACTGATAAAAAAAAAGTGCATCTCCTACCTCAAAAATGAACGTCTAAAGCAGGAGGCCGAATCCATCAACCAAGTCGCAGCTAAATGAGAAATCGAAGATCTCTTTAAAACAGCAAAAGATGATGCGATCTTTGAAAAAGTAAAAACCTCAACAAAATGTCCCCCTGAAAAGCTCAATAATTTCTCTCAACAACACTTCAACCCTACGATGCCACCTTATGAGCCAGTAGAGCTAACCACATTTTCTGACTTTATTACAGAGCGTCAAAATCGACCTGTCAGAGAGTAGCCCACCAACAATATCTGAAAAAATATATAAAAATGACCATTAAGTCCCTTAAGAACAAAAAAGCTGCCAACGACGTTAGTCCAGAACTATTGAAGTATGCAGCGGAATCACCAGAAATTATACAAGAGTTTAAGAGCCTATATCATGGCACAGTTGAAAGCCGGAAGTACCCGTTAAAAATCGCTGAAGCAGTGTATCCCAAGTTCCGGTTAATGCATTCAGCTTGGCATTCACCATGGAGGACAGTTATCGCTGGACAACATCGCTGCATAACCTTCCAAAAGTCGGTCCAGACGATGTGGTTCAACTAGTGAATGAACACTACAGTGAAGAAGTCTAAATCCGAATCATACAATTCCCCGACATTGTGTCTTGTGGCTCTATCTGGATATATCGCCATATAATTTCACTTTTCACATGTCACTTTTTCAGTATTCATCCGAGTTATTTATTAATATTTTATTACTGCCAATTTGCACTATACGTATTGTTGTGTATTGTATATACCTACGTATTACTGTAAATTGTGCAATTCATCCATCAATACATTTAGATTTCATTTAGTTATTTTAGTTATATTTTGTTTATACCAATTTAGTTTAGTTTGTTGTTATTTAGTTTTTAGGTATTAGTATATTTTGTGTGCATTTATTCCCCCTGTTTCAACTGTTGCACCTTCATTTCCCTCGGGATAAATAAAGTTATCTTGAATAATGAAGGCGATTTTGTGTAGGAGCAGAGGTATGCCTATGTATTTAATATAGGCTATTTATTTGATGGATTTGGTACACTACAACAACAGAGAGGAGGCGGCCGTAGTTTGTCACGTATCTGGGGAAACTACCGGAAGTAAGAGTACACTGCTTTGTGATGAGGGTATTTATGCTACAATGCACTAAAAAGAATGTGAACTTTGTCGACTTTAAATACAGAGTAAGATCAACGGCTACCGTTGAAAAAAAAAGTAAGCAGGTAAGAACACAAGTGACTGGGTTGGCTATGCAGACGATCTGGAACGGTTTTTCCTTAACAAAGCCACACTACAACAAGCCCTACCACTACTCAATCAAACGTTCCAATGCTATCACCTGACTATCAACCATACCAAAACTAAAACCATGATATTTAACCATAAATATCTCAACACAGAGGGTCCCATATCCAACCACCATCCTAACCTAAATGACGTACCTATTGAGAACAAGATGGTATTCAGATACCTGGGCAGCGACATCAAATATGATAAGCCTTCCACTGGTGATGCTGAAATAACTCTTCACATCAACTTAGCAGAAGCCAAAATTCAGGAACTGAAGCTAAAGCTTTGGAATTGTAACATCTACTTAGCCACACAAATGCTATTCCTGAATACCTTTGTCAGAAGTCGCCTTACCTACTCAGCACAAACATGGAATTTAACTATTACTCAACAGCTGTTATTATGACATGCTCCGCAGAATGCTTAAGAATGGATAACAGGAAAGACAGAAAATATCTGTAAAAAACATTACAAAGATAAGTGACGAGGATGTTGACTTTCGCTACCGATACTCTAATGCCGATCTCCTTCGCATTTGCAAGACTATCTCAATAACAGATACAATACAGGCGAGATACCTAGCCCATATCTTACAAACCTATTTAATATGGTTTACTTTTACCTTGGTGACCGTTCTAAAAGTTATAATAAGCATGCAAATTGTCAACTAATAAAAACGGTCATATACAAACAGTACAGTGTTGTATCGCATAAGTATAGTACATAGTATAGTACATAGTGTTGTATAGTACATAGTATAGTATATAGTGTTGTATAGTATAAGTATAGTACATAGTATAGTACATAGTATAGTGTTGTATAGTACATAGTATATAGTGTTGTATAGTATAAGTATAGTACATAGTATATAGTGTTGTATAGTATAAGTATAGTACATAGTATAGTATATAGTGGGCCTTTGCCTGAAGACCCAATGGGGTCCAAACGTCGCAAATGGGCACTATCTTTTTCTCTTTTAAATCCAATTTATTTAATTTCTCTACTTTTAATCAATCATTTTTTTGTTCTTGCCCTTTTGTCCCCAGGAACATTAAAAAAAAATAGTTATGTGAAGGATAACTATGATTTTGTAAATAGGCCAGTCAATACCAAAAGATGCCCTTTTATTTTCAAACGATATCAATACAGAGTATACTAACATTGAGACCACTCTGGGTTAACAGGCAGTCACCAATGCTTGTAATACATTTCCAGACCTCAAACTGCCAGATAGAGCAATTAGAAAGACGTCGGGTTAAAGTCATAAGTACTATTTATCCAATGGGCTTGAATGATACTTGGATATCAGACACCTTACCCCCATCTGTATTAATGGAAGATATTCCCTGATCTACCTCTTCCAGAAGAGAGCCACAAGGTACTGTACTTTGCTCAAAACAGATTAGGGCTTTCCCCCGTGCCGGCCAGGTCCTCCACAGACAGACTGTGTTCCAACCTTCAGCTTGCGTTGATCCAGTTGTTCCTTCAATGAGTTTTTCAGACTCATCTGGTCCTGGATCAACTTTTGTGAGACTTTTCCTTTTCTGGCTCAACCCGTTGAAGAAGTCCTCTCAGTTTTAGCATCCAAGCTACAGCCGTCTTTACGCCGTTCCATACCGAGTAATGCTCAATAAATTCACTGGTTGGAATCTTACTTTCCACACTTGTTCTGTTCACTGTGAGCTCTTTCCTTGTCTCTGGATCATCGGTAGGAATGGCACCTAGCTATGTGACCTTTTGATTGATCTGGCCATTGATCTGACTTCTCCGGAAATTCCGGTCCCGTTAGCCTTCGTTGAATTCAGAAAATATTTAATGTTTACTCCTCGTGAGGCGTCATCAGCTGGGTTCTGTTTTGAACCTTTGAAACCTCCATTAAGTTCCTCTTGACCGCAATCCTATTGGCCAAGTATGGAATGTCTTCGTCTCATTAGTGATGTATTTCAGCACAGACTGACTCTGTCCAGAAAGTTGAAACCTCAAACTTGACTTTCAGTTCAGACCTCAACATAAAGGTCCACACGCACAGCCAGTGTTGTTGTCTTGGAATAGTCACTTGTTTCAACGGGGTGACTCTGGACTTTCCCCATCACAAATCCGAGTGCCTGCGACTTCATCCTTACAATTTGTGATCTTCAAATAGCTTGCAGTTCCAGATCCTATTCACCTATTCCTCCTGTTCACTGGCATCACTGAAATTATGGAGATGTGTGGTTTTCGAAGCTTTCAGGCTTCATGCACCTGTCCACATGGAAATTAGATAGCTGGTTCAGCTCTGAGAGCCATTTCTGCCATGGTTTAGAGAAATCATCTGGAATAACTTCATCCCATCCAAACTTTACTCTGGGGAATAATCAGTCCGAGTGGATCATACACCGGGGAGACAATGGAGAGGATACCTCTTCTGGTAAGGGGCCTGCTCTTGACAGTCACTCTGAATGTGAACGTGTCTCTCTCGATGTTCCACTGAACTCTGAAGCCACTGAAGTGCTCTTTTAGATGGCAGACGAAGGAGCTGGTGGTGGACTTCAGCAGGCGGAAAACATCCCCCACAACGATTTCCATCAGGGGGGTGGCTGTGGACATGGTACAGGACTACAAATACCTGGGAGTTCACCTGGATTATAATCTGGACTGGGCCAAGAACACCAAGGCTGTGTACAAGAAGGGCCAGAGACCACTCTACTTTCTGCGGGGGCTCCGGTCCTTCAATGTCTGCGGTATTATGCTGCGGATGTTCTACAAGTCTGTGGTAGCCAGTGCCATCTTCATTGCGGTCGTGTGCTGAGGCAGCAGGTTCAGGGCGGTCAACAAACAGAATCAATATAAATCAGGAAGGCGGGTTCTGTCCTGGGGGTGGAACTTGATTTGTTGGTGGTGGTGGTGTCAGAGAGGAGGATGCTGTGCTAGCTGCAGACCATTATGGACAGTGACTCTCACCCTCTCCACCAGAGAGTGAGCTGTCCTCCTACAGGAGCAGCTTCAGCAACTGATTGTTAGCACCGAGATGCACTACAGAACACCAAAGGAAGTCCTTTCTCCCTGTGACTATAAGACTTTAATGGATCCAATGTGCGCTCTCTCACCAAATACTGCACCTTACCTCATCTTGTTGAACATTGCACTTTATCAATAATACACCTCATGGTAGAGAGGTCACCAGGATCCATGAGGTTTTGAATGGATGTTTGAGGCTCTGATGGCTCTAATGGCCGGCTTAAAATCCTTTGGAGTGGAGTCTTTGGAACCTATCCGCCGTACAAAGTCAATTGGTGATTGTTCAGGGTCCAACAGAACATCAGTGCTATGTGGTTGTTGCCTTTCAAAATAAGAGTTCATCTAATTTCCTTGGGAATGTCTGTGGGACACAGCATGGGTTACAGAAGCAGACCCAAAGACCAGGACCTTTAGTTTTGCATCAATCTTTCCAGCCTTGTTTGCAGTTCAGCCTTTTCCAGATCCAGTGCATGTTTCTCCTTTAATTTTGCTGCACAGGCTAATAGAGCTGCCGGTCACGGTTACGGTGGTTGGCAGGGGGTGTGGCCAAGCCACGTGCGCTGGCGGCGCACACTCGCTCCGGTCAACAACGATCACGTTGGTTGGCAGGGGGCGTGGTCAAGCCACGTGCGCTGACGGCACACACTTGCTTATGGTTGTCCATCGAATCCGATGATGACGTCCACTTATATCGGTGAGTTCTTTGGTGGCTGAATAGCCCTATCCTGGACCCACAAATCCTATTGCAGGTAGGACAAGTGTATGTGGTGGTAGTAGCAACGGCAACTGTAGGTGTGTTCCTCCTGAGTCTCCTCTCCTGTCTCCTGGCTGTCCTTTCCTCCTCCAGCATTTGGGTCCCATCCCGGCACAGCTGGCGCCAGGTGTTATGATCAGCAGCAACATCCTCCAGGGCCTCAGGTCTGATTTTACATTTATTTAACGCAGTCTTCAGCTGGTCTTTATAGCGCTTCTTGTCTGCCCTCCAGCAGAGCGTCGTCCATGGTGTAGCTGGCCATATAGCACTCTGCGAGGCAGGCGGTTTGATGGCATCCTTACTACATGGCCCAGCCATCGTAGCTGGTGCTGAGTAATTGTGGCCTCAATACTCCTGCAGTTGGTCTTCGAGAGTACTTCAGAGTGAGGCACACGATCACGGCAGGTAATTCCCAGGATGCGCTGAAGGCAGCGTATGTGGAACTGCTCTAGGGCCCTGATGTGGCGGCTGTAAGTTACCCAGGCTTCGCAGCTGTAAAGGAGGGTAGTGATGCAGATGACTTGGTAGACACAGACCTTCGTGCGGAGATGGAGGTTCTTGTTTTGAAAGACCCTACGCCGGAGTCTCCCAAAAGCAGCTGATGCCTGCTTTATCCTGTTTTGGACCTCATTGTTGATGGTGTTGTCCTCAGAGAGAATGCGCCCGAGGTATCTGAAGGATGGTACAACAGACAGTTGTTCACCAGAAGCAGTGAAGGTAGGTGGTGTAGATGGGATGTTGGCACTCCACTGGCAAACTACTTCCGTCTTGATGGTGTTGACGGTCAGTCCCATCCTGCTGTATGCTCTTACCGCAGCAGTAAGAACAGACTGGAGGTCTTGTGGATTGTGAGATACAAGAGCACAGTCGTCTGCATACTGTAGCTCAATGACTCTCTCCCTTTGCAGTTTGGTGGTTGCCTGGAGCCTCCTTACGTTGAAGAGGTTGCCATCTAGACGAAAGTCCACTGCCACACCGCTACTGTCCTCAATCTCCTTGTGGAGAAGCTGGGTGACACATAGCAGGAAGATGTTAAAAAGTACTGGTGCTAATACACACCCCTGCCTTACCCCTGTATGTACAGGGAAGGGGGAAGACTCTTGTCCTCCTATAGTCACCCGAGCAGTCATTCCATCATGAAATTGGCGGAGGATGTTGACAAACTTTTTTGGGGCAGCCAAACCTGATAAGGACTTCCCATAGAAGTTCTCTCTGGACAGTGACGTTCACATCACCCGTGCCATGAGAGGTGCAGAATGCTGGACAGATCACCGCCTGATCATGGCCAAGGTCCACATGCAAGTGCGCCCCCCATTGCGGCTGCAAGGACCCAGAAGGAGGCGACTAGATTGCACCCGCCTGGAAAACCCTGATGCAAGGAATGAATTTCGTTGCTCCCTGGTTGAGAAACTGGGGGGGATTGAGTTGTCCTTGAGCTCATCTGAGAACACCATGGACCAGAAGTGGAACTCTATCAGCTCGGCTCTCTATGAGGCAGCAGCCCAAACAATCGGCTATAAGAGCAAGAACCACCAAGACTGGTTTGATGAAAACTCGGAAACCATCCATGACTTGCACAGAGCACATCGGGCAACGTTAAAGAACCCCTCGTCCAGTAGCACCAGGCAGCAATGGCAGAGAGTTCGTCGGGAAGTACAAAGGGCTACTCGGGTCATGCAGAATGAGTGGTGGACTAAAAAGGCACACGAAATCCAGTCTTTTGCCGATAAAAATGACATGCACAACTCTTACAATGCTGTCAAGAAGATCTACGGCCCAATAAGCCGCTGTATCACTCCCCTGAAAACAGCAGATGGCCTGACAGTCCTGAAGGACCAGCATAGCATTCTGCTGAGATGGGCTGAACATTTTGGTACCCTGCTTAATCAGGACTCTGATGCAGAGCCCACCGTTCTTGACGACCTGCCTACACTTCCTCCTATGCACAATCTAGACCAGCCCCCAACCTTCCTGGAGGTCCTATCAGCTATCCGTTCCCTTAAAAACAACAAGTCCCCTGGTAATGACAACATCCCTGCTGAAACAAGGAGGCTACCTCTGTACAAGAGCATTACACAAGTACATCACCAAGGTCTGGGCTGATGAGAGCGTCCCACAACAATGGAGAGACGCCAATGTTGTCACCATTTACAAGAACAAGGGCTGTCTGTGGCAACAGCAGGGGTATTTCGCTCCTTGCTGTCGCTGGTAAGGTCCTGGCAAAGGTTATGCTCCAGAGGGTGATTAAAAACACCACCGAGTCAATATTGCCTGAATCACAATGTGGATTTAGGAAGAGCAGGAGCACGGTGGACATGATTTTCACAGCTCGACAGCTGCAGGAAAAGTGCAGAAAACAACATCAGGACCTGTTCATGGCCTTTGTCGATCTCTCCAAAGCCTTCAACACACACACACACACACACCCCCCCCCCCTCACCTGGGGTATATACAGTGCTGCTCGAAAGTATGTGAACCCCTTGAACAGTTAAGAGTTTTCTGTGTTTACCATGATTTTCCTATTTTATCATAACAAGTTTTACATATATGAAATGTCAGGTTTATGTTTAACAGTTCCATGTACTTTTTTAGAGGGAATTGTGTGAGTAGCCAAAAAAATACATGAAACATGGAATTAGTGGATGTGCAAAAGTAAGTGAACCCCCAGCTGTATTGGTAAAGTCAAGGAGGTAACAGATTCAGGTGAAACACTTTTGGGTGCTTAATTAGTCAATTAAGCAAACCAATCAAATGAGACATCATTAGGAAAAGGGTTGGACAACACAGATTAAAAGAGAGAGAAAAACAACCAAACGACTGCAGTGCCAGGGTGTACCCATACGAATCAACCATGCCAAGAGGAAAGGAGATACCCGAGGAAATCAAGAAAATGGTACTGACAGCCCATCAGTCTAGAGAAGGCTACAAGACAATCTCCAAACGATTCCAGCTCCATCCATCCACGGTGAGGCAAATAATTTACAAATGGAGGGCGTCCAAGATGACCGCATCTTTGCCTAGAAGTGGACGCCCATTAAAACTAACATCAAGAAGCACCCGTAGAATAATAAATCAGGTAAAGGACAACCCACACATCACCTCTAAAGAGTTGCAGAGCTCTCTGGCAGCGTCAGGTGTAAATGTACATGCGTCTACAATTAGACGAAAATTGAACCAACACGACATTCATGGGAGGGTTGCTAGAAGGAAGCCTCTGCTCTCCAAAAAGAACAAAGCTGCCCGTTTAAACTTTGCCAGAGAGAACTTGGACAAACCAGAGGCCTTCTGGAAGTCCATTCTCTGGACAGATGAGTCCAAAATAGAATTATTTGGTCATAATCGTAAGCGCTTTGTTTGGAGAAAAACCAACACAGCACATGAAGAAAAGAACCTCATCCCAACAGTGAAGCATGGTGGTGGAAATGTTAAGGTATGGGGCTGCTTCTCTGCTTCTGGACCTGGACAACTCCATATCATCCAGGGAAACATGAATTCTGAAGTGTATCAGCAAATTCTTGATAAGAATCTCCAGCCATCAGTCAGGAAGTTGAAACTGGGCCGTAAATGGGTTTTTCAACAAGACAACGACCCAAAACATACCAGCAAATCTACCAAGGAATGGTTCAGAAAAAAGAGGATTCGTACTCTGGATTGGCCAAGTCAAAGTCCGGACCTCAATCCAATTGAAATGTTGTGGCTAGACCTGAAGCGGGGGGTACATGCCAGATGTCCTGTTATGCTATTGTCTGCTTCAACTAATGTACACCTTGTAAGTCGCTTTGGATAAAAGCGTCTGCCAAATGCCCTAAATGTAAATGTAAATGTAAATGTAATGTCCCTCCAACCTTTCTCAACTGGCTGAGTTCTGCAAGGAAGAGTGGGCAAAAATCCCCCACAGCAGATGCGAGAGACTGGTCAGTGGCTATAGAAAACGTTTGATTGCAGTAATGGCTGCAAAAGGAGGTGCCACACGCTATTAACCAAAAGGGTTCACATACTTTTGCACAAGTCATATTTTCAGTTTTTGTAGGAGAAACCACTTTTTGGAATAAATAATGAAAATACATAATTTTTCTTTGTTTGTGTCCATTATTTGGAAAGTCCTGCTTTACAAATTGGTGTTTGGATATACATTTAATAAGGTTATTTTACATTTTTGTACAATTACAATGACCATGTCTAGGGGGTTCACATACTTTCGAGCAGCACTGTATATACTATGTCTATCCGTTACCCCAGCCCAGCGTGAGGTCGTTACCATATACTGCACGTTGTTCTCCCATCTGTTCTGATACCCATCGCCTGCCTACTACCCGGCCGGTACTTCGCACCCGACGCCTGCCTACTACCCGGCCGGTACTTCGCACCCGACGCCTGCCTACTACCCCTGCCGGTACTTCGCACCCGATATCCCGGTACGCAGACTCCTTCCCCCGTCCCGGACTACTCGACGGTCTACTACCTGCCGGTACTCCGCGGATCGTCCACCCCGTGCACCCTTGTGTTGTTGTGTGTGTCCCTGAGAATAAAGCCGTTCGTATCGCTCCACTGTGTCGTGTCTGCGTTCGGGGTCCAACCCACTCCCATCTCGTGACACTGCTCTCCAGGTCAGCTTTCAGGCGTGCAATGAAGGACAATGAAGAGGCCTTTGAGGATGAGTTTCAGACTGGTTTTGATCCTTTGATTTACTTGATACATTGGAAACCACTGTCCTGTGGTTGAATGACTTACGGATCTGTCACGGGGTGGGATGGGACCATGATTGACTGGAGCCACCACAGCTGGAACGGGTTATTTAATTAGCAGCCTAGAATGGGATAGGCTGAATTCCCCTTTAAGAGCCCAGTTGTTCTTGTGTGTGGGGTCGGTCGTTGGGGTGCGTGTGGGGGCCAAGCCAAACGGGGTCATTGGATCCTCAAGGAAGGAAGAAAGGAAAGGGAGTAAAGGCCCCGTCACACCATAACGTTCTGGTCAGCGTTTGAGGAAACGTTGGTAATCGTCCGTGGTCGCTGGTATAGCGCCAGAAGAGCGTTGTGTGAACGCTGGTGAACGCTGGTAATCGTCGTGATCGACGGAGAACGCTGGTCCGAAAATAAAGTTTTGAACATGCACAAAAGTTCTCATGGAGACCAGTGTTCAACGTTTAACGTTAAACGCTGGAGAACGTTTGTGGAACGTTGTACTAACGTTCGCCGAACGTTGCATGCGTTCGGCTATTGTTAGTCAGTCGTTACCCTAGCTTTACTTGGTTGTTATTAATCGTTCACAATCTTTGCTTTGCAGTGAACAACTCACTGGTACACATCCGACATTGTGTGCCTCTGTCTGGATGAGAGATGGAGTGTGTGTGGGGGTCAGGACCAGTGCTCATTGTCATACACACATCAGACATTGTGTGCCTATTTTCGGATGGAGAGATGGGGTGTTAGCAGTAGCCCCCCTCACACGCTTTTTTCCTCTTGACTGTTCAATATCCAGAAGAACTGTCACGGTTACGGTGGTTGACAGGGGGCATGGCCAAGCCACGTGCACTGGCGGCGCACACACCTGTCAGCAATTGCCGTGGCTGATTGCTAATCCCTTCACCTGGGGTATATAGACCCTGGCTCCCCGTTACCCCGGGGTTAGGTCGTACGTCATACTTTGTTCATGTTACGTCGTACATTCTGGACTGAATCGCCACGCTGAGGTCCCGGAGATCCAGATTCTTTGCCTATCCCGCGTCACCCGCCTGTCTCGCGTTACGCCGGTCTATACGAGCTCCCCAGTAATTATAATTACCTGTCCAGTACCTGTCGCTACTTGTCGCACAACCTCCCGGTACCCAGACTCCTCTCCCGTCCCGGACTACTCGCCGGTCTACTACCTGCCGGTACTCTGCGGATCGACCTCCCGGTACCCAGACCCCTGGACTGTCCCTGATCACTCTCTTGTGTTGCGTTTGCTTGAAATAAAGCTCTGTTATAGCTCCACTGTGTCTTGGTCTGCGTTCTGGGTCCCCCCCGAACAATCCACTCGTGACAAGAACAACTGAATCCACTGATTTCCCCGCGTTTTATACCAGTTTGAACATGCAACCCACGCCAGCAACACGCTAGTCTGTCGTTAGTCACACGCTCGTCTAACGTTGACTAATCGTAGTCGCGCGCCAGTGACACGTCAGCACACGCTAATAATCTTCAGGGGCGTCTGTACTTGGTCGCTGGTACACGCTCCTCATGCGTTAGTCACACGCTAGTCATGCGTTAGTCACACGCTAGTCATGCGTTAGTCACACGCTAGTCATGCGTTAGTCACACGCTAGTCATGCGTTAGTCACACGCTAGTCACACGCCAGATGTGTCCACCTCTCCTAGAACGCTCGGAAATTTAACGATTAGAACGTTCATAGAACGCTGACCAGGGGTGCGTTTCCCGATAACGTTGTCTCTTAGCGTGTTACGAAGAATTGAAAGGTATACCTTACTAAAGTTGTTTACTGTTCGACGTGTGTTCCCCGAACTATCCCTTAGGAGGTTGCTTGAGGTATACCTTCTTACGTCCGACGTTAGTAGATGCTGTCCATAACAATGGTGCTGAATGTGTTCGCTGAATCGACTATTCACTCCATGTAGCGACTGCTTCACCGCGTTATGAGAGGATGTGGTGTTCTTTATCAATAAAACACTGCAGGAATACAAAAAATATTGCATTTATCATGACTGAGAACATATTCATAGAATTTAAAACTTACAAACTCATTATATCAAACCGTAAATATAATGATTGCCTAAAGGTGGCACGAGCGCGCCCCCTCAGATTGTGATATCAAGCCTCTTCCCGCTACACCACCTCAGCAAATTACGCCACCTACCAGTACACCTTATTTGGCAAGAAAAGGTTGATTTCAATATTTTTTATATCATTGTCATGGTGCCTTAAATAACTTTGCAATTAGGGTTGAATAACCAGCAGCCCCATCACATAACTGGTGTAATTCACAATTCTCTGATTGGCTGACAATTTCAATAAAAGCGCACCAACAAGAAATGAACATTAGATATGTCAGGGCAAAAAGCGGTCCGCCAGCGTCACCAATGTGGAGATGGAGGTCATGCTGGATGAGGTGGCGCTGAATCGTGAAGCACTGTTTTCGAGTTTTAGGACCACAGTGACAAATGTTGCCTTATGTAGTTGTGCACATAGACTAAATGGCTCCGTGGACGGCCCCGTCTTTGGTTTAGTACGACAATACGTTGATTCGCTGCCATAGTTTTGCCTTACCAGTCACCGTCAAACTCCCTATATATTGACTCCTACTCATTTAGCCCCTAATTGTTTGCCAGCGGATGTCATTTTGGGATATAGATTATTTAAGAGGCGATTTCATGTTCAATAAAGTGCAAAATGTATCCACCGTAATGTACAATTTCTGCATGAAAACATTCCCATTAATGTGGTATTTTTGTTGTATATTATTACCGTTATGAACTACAACTGTAGAATTATAAGTGTACATATTGATTCACAGATTGAAATGAAACTAGGTCAACAGCTGATTTCAGAGGCTTGCGGGTCGGAACAGTGGTGGCCACTAGCGGAGAGAGCTGACATCGATAAGGTATAGTTAAGAGAGGTCCAGACCTACCTTACGAAAGTGTCACTTACGGAAGGTATACTTGGCTAAGAACGTTTCGGGAAACACGGCGAAACGTTAAAAGGTACAGCTTAAGGTATAACTTACGAACGACGTAGCGTTAAGAAGGCTTCGGGAAACGCACCCCAGAACGTTATGGTGTGACGGGGCCTTTAGGAGGGCTCCCTAGGTGTCCTGCCGGTGTGTGCTTTTTGCCTTCTGTCATAGCCTACGCGGGAGAGAGTGTTCGAGATCGGGACGTGGAAGTGGTGACAGCGGAGCGAACAGAGGGAGGGGCTTTACTTGCACGGTTGGTTTCTCCGGGACGTGTTGTCTGACAGCGCGGAGTGTGGACAGCAGCGAGTGTCCGCGCTGTGCCCATTGCCACCAGAGGCGGAGCCATCGGCGTCGTCGCCTGGCTGTCTTCTGCGGGGGGGGGGGGGGGGGGGGGGGGGGCGCTCGGAGAGAGGCGATTTTGGCCGTGTTGCTGGCGGGCGGCGTTGTGTACGTCGGGCGGAGCCACCAACCACGTCCCGCCCAGACCAGAGACTTTATTTTTATTTTTGTGGGGACCGAGTTCTCGGCAGTGCAGGGAGCGAGAACCCATCCCCACTCCAATCTATGTTTTGTCCCGTATGTCCCTCCTTCCCCCAATACTCCAGTAGCTCGAGGGTCCTTTTAGAGGGGCGGCAGTGTAGGGCAGCGCCCAGGGGGGGTCCTAGTGGGAGTGTCAACGGTGTGCCCGTGTTGCGGGTTGTAGCGTGTGCCCAGTCTGGGTTGCAGTGGTGTGCCCTTTTGGGTTGTACAGTGTGCCCATTTCTGGGTTCTACCGTGTGCCCATTGTTTTGGGTTGTAGCGCGTGCCCAAATTCTGGGTTGCAGTGGGAGAGTACTAAAGGGTAACAATCACCTAAGGAGGCTCTACACTGCCCATGTGAGCAGTAGGGGACGGAGTAAGAGTGGCGCTGAGGGTGGGTCTATAGGGGTCTTACTACCGGTTTTTTTTTATGAAATTTTAGATTAATAAAGCAACCCTTATTTTATTAATATCCTGGTCTCTTGTGTGACGTGTGTGGTGGAGAATTGAAATCCTGTGTTCGGTGGAGTTTAGGGGTCACCTAAAGCGTGACAGATCTCCTTGGTTCATTTTCCACATTGCCATCTTCCCACAATTGAATGTGTCCATCTTTGGTTCAAGTCATTCCATTAAGCCTTTTCCTTTAACTCGGACAACATCGTTTTCACTGAGCCATGAACATCCTTCAATCCACTCAACAGATCAAATACCTCAAGACCCTCATTCACTTTCTCCACATTTCCCCAGTCAACAAGCAATGATTTGATTTAATTCGTTTTTTTGTGTGCACTCTCCAAGCGTGTCGTGACGGGACGCTTTGAGTGGATTCAATTCTTCTTCGGCCACAGCAGTAACTTGAGTGGTTTTGCTTTTTGCCATTATTACCGGTTATTAATTATGAACTTAATTGAAACGTTTCATCCAATATACTAATTTACATTAGTTTATTCCATATGTAGCAAGAGAGACTCTGCTCCTGTAGGATTACTGTGCACCTGTCCTGTATACAACAGGTAGACTGGTGCCATGTAGGTATGAGGTTGTTTTTTGGGCGACTGCAAGTGTGAACTGGAGACGCATCTCAAGCCTTTTTCATTACTGCAACGAATCTGTGTGACCTTGGTTGAGGTTAACTCAAATATTTCCTTGGGTGAAACTCCCAAGGTGGTGTTGTCGTGCTGACCCCATCGCCTCGCCACAATCCGGCGTTGTCGGCAGGATGTACTGTGCAAAAGCAGAGACGTGTACGCCTTGTTCCGTTTGTATTGTGTAGTACATCTTTAACCCGAGTCCGAGTCCCTGGAGAGGCTAGTGCTGTCACACCGCCGGCCCCTGGTCAAAACATCACTGGACCCCCTTCAGTTTGCCTACCAGCCAAAACTAGGGGTAGAAGATGCCATTAACTTCCTGCTTCACCGTGCCTACGCTCACCTGGACAGACCAGGGAGTACGGTGAGAGTCATGTTCTTTGACTTCTCCAGTGCGTTCAACACCATCCGACCTGCCGTGCTGGGGAGTAAGCTAGCGGTGATGCCAGGTGGAGGCTCCCCTGGTGTCCTGGATTAGGGATTATTTGACTGGTAGGCAACAGTACGTTAGACTGCAGGGCTGTGTGTCTGACACTGTGGTGAGCAACGGGGGCCCCAGGGAACTGTTCTGTCGCCATTCTGTCCACTCTGTACACTCAGACTTCAATACATCTCATTCGGCCACTGCAGAGTTCTCCGACGACGCGTGATTATTGGCTGCATCAGTGAAGGGAGGGACGCCGAGTACAGGGGCGTCGTGGACTCCTTCATTGAGTGGTGTGACCTAAACCACCTGCAGTGTAACACAAGCAAGACGAAGGAGCTGGTGGTGGACTTCAGCAGGTGGAAACCCCCCCACAACGATTTCCATCAGGGGGGTGGCTGTGGACACTGGTACAGGACTACAAATACCTGGGAGTTCACCTGGATTATAAACTGGACTGGGCCAAGAACACCAAGGCTGTGTACAAGAAGGGCCAGAGACCACTCAGCAGCAGGCTGAGGGCAGTCGACACCCAAGTCACCCAGTCAACGGAACCAATCAAATCATCAGGAAGGCGGGTTCTGTCCTAGGGGTGGAACTTGATTTGTTGGTGGTGGTGTCAGAGAGGAGGATGCTGTGCTAGCTGCAGAGCATTATGGACAGTGACTCTCACCCTCTCCACCAGAGAGTGAGCTGTCCTCATACAGGAGCATCTTCAGCAACAGACTTTTAGCACCGAGATGCACTACAGGAAGTCCTTATGGAAGCACATAGTTTTGTTGCCATTTTGCCAAATACTGCACCTTAGCTCATCTTGTTGAACATTGCACTTTATCTATAATACACCTCATCCCATATTATTTTAATTTTAGAATGTTTTTATTTTTAGAATGCCCCATGTTTAGTTGAAGGTCTGGAATAGGCATAAATTAATGGGTTGAAGAAGTGCAAGCCTGTATGCGGGCTGTCACTTTTCTGCCACTGGTCAGGCTTTCTTCCTTTTTGATCACCTAGAAGGTGAGGCAAGGGAAGAGATAAAGTACCGTCCTCACTTGGAGAAGGGTAATCCAGCTCAGATTATTGCTGTTTAAAAAAAAGGAAATATATGGGTGTTTCCAGTCCTATGTAGCTTTACAGGAGGCCTATTTCCAGGAAGCAACAAGATGGGCGTTGGCATTGTTGAAACTCATGGAGAAAGTTAAGCAGTGTGCGCCTGATGGAATGGTAAATGCTGATGTGTTGTGTGATCAGTTGACCGAACATGTGTTTGATTGCACCCTGTGTAGGGAGCTTAAGCAGTCAGTACGCAGTAGTCAGACCATAACCATGTTGGAAATTAGAGCGGAGGCACATTAGAGAACATTTGGTTCAAATCATTCCATTAAGCCTTTAACCGTTAACTCAGACTACATCGTTTTCACAGATCCATGAACATCCTTCAAGTTACTCATCAACAGATCAAACACCTCGTTCACTTCGACCACATTCCCCCCTCCACCCATCAACAATCAATCAATTGATTGATTTAATTTGTTTTGCTGCTTTGAGTGGATTAAATTATTCTTCAGCCATAGCAGTGACTTGTTTTGCTTTTTTGGCATTATTCCCCGTTATTAATTATGCAGTTAATTGAAACGATTCATCCGATTACTAATTTACATGCGTTTTATTCCATATAAACGCGTAGGTATTTCCGTTTTTGCGTTACATTAAGTGTTATTCGTTCATCTCCTTTTGATGCATTTCATTCAAGCGCAGGTATGTTATTTCCGTAATATTATTTGCGTTAATCTTATTCGACCGATCACCAGGTATTTTTTATGGTCTGTAAACTCAAGAGCTCGTCACTATACGCACAACGTGCTTTTAGGATTTCAGTTTCAAACGTGCAATTGTACGTTATATGTACAACATGTACATATCATTTAACAGTCACTTTGCTGCTCTCTTGTTTTGTATTGTATATATTATTTGTATTTGATGGTATTGTTTTGGAGATACTGCTGGAGGGAATGGGGAGTAAGCGTTCTAATGGACTAATATTTTTTATCTTGTATCAATCACAAATTCCGGCCTGCTGCTCATCGACACTTCCTTATTATGATTCGATATCGATATGATTATCGCATAATTGCATTTGAACAGTCAGCTCATTCATGTATTCACGGCGGTGATTACTCACTTCTGGTGAATTCTCGGAGTCCCATATAGTAGCCACCGTCCAGGCAAGGCAGGGACGCACACCGAGATCTCCAAACAAACAAACAAAGTCGTATATATCCAGGCCCAGGTAGAATAACTAATTAAAATAATTTCAAACACTAATTTAATCGATCAATGTGATTTCGTTGTGCTGCTTCTTTGTGGTCCAAAAACGGTGTCGCTCCTCATGGACTGCCAGCCCTCACCTGACCCGCATCACCTGCTAATTAACCTATTGAAATGAAGCAGTTCAGAGCCATGGCCTCCAGGGGGCGCCATCGTACCGAATATTTTTCAAATGTTCTAATAGTTCATTCAATCATCATGATCATTACTCATTCAACGTTCAATAGTATTAATTAGGCTCCAACAAGTGTTGTATAATATAAGTATAGTACATAGTATAGTATACATGTGTTGTATAGTATAAGTATAGTACATAGTATAGTATATTGTATATTGTAGTGTTACATTGTAAGAAATTCATACTGTGGGAGGGAATGTGATTGCACTTGTTGTATATGGCAAATCTAAATCTTGAATCTTGAATCAGTCACACATGAACCTTTTTAAGTGAACAGCTATGAAGTTATTGCAATAGACCAACATAAAACTATACAAGTAGACAAACAGACAAATACATATATATAGATATATATAGATATATATAGATATATATAGATATATACAGTACAGTATAAATATACAGTATATATCTATATATATAGATATATACTGTATATGCATATATAGACAGATCGATACAGAAAATAGACCGATAGATCCGGGTATAGATAGATATGTAGATATCGGGTGATATAGAAAGATAGATAAAGTAAATAGATAGATATATAGATTGGTATAGTGAATAGATATAGTAAATATATAGATATACGGATAGATCTCTTTATCTAAATATATATATATATATCTACTGATACAATGACCCGTAGGTGTTAGATAGTAGATAGATAGATATTGTAAATAGATAGATAGAAAGATAGTAAATAGAACGATAGATGGATAGATACAGCGGTCCAGCAGCTCTCTCTCCGTTAACCTCGTCCACGTCCCAGAAGTGATCAATAAAGAGTCGGTTTGCAGGATGACGATGTTGCATCTCTCTAGCTTTGTCTATTTAAGTGTGTGTGTGTGTATCTATCTTTGTGTCTATCCATCTGTATATCAAGCTAGCTGCCTTTGTGTCCGTCTATCTGTAGATCTATCATTTAGTATTACTTTAGATTCAGTAGTAATTAGGAGGCAGGCCTAGATTAAATACAATGTACAACTATTTATAATATATACTCCTATTAGAATGTAACCTAAATAATGGGTTAGGAATTAGTAATTTGAATCATTTTTTCATTTCATTTTTATTAACAAAATGAACAAAAAAACAACGATTAAAAACACGTTCCGCTTGTGCTGATTTGTGCTAATTGCAGGAAACTCATAAAACACTTAAAAAAAAAATGGTTTAGTTTTCACGTCATGATTTGTTCTCGGTGAATACTGGGCGATTGAAAGTACCACAAATTAAAAGAGATATACAAGACAGATGAAAACACATGGATAGATTCATGGAGCCTGACATACGACATCTGGTTAAAAGCCATAGCAAGAAGGTTTAAAATAAGTAAAATACATCGACGCAAGCCAAAGCTCTTTTGGTACGAGGATGCAGTCAAAAATAACCGATAATATAATGGCGGATGGGTATTTAGTAAACACATTCTGTCACATTCTCAGTTCATGCAGTTCGACTAGAAGGGGAGAAAGGGAGGGAGGGAGGGAGGGGGAGAGGGGGAGAGGGAGAGAGGGAGAGAGGGAGAGAGGGAGAGAGATGGGGCGGGGGGAGAGAGAGAGAGGGAGAGAGGGAGAGAGGGAGAGAGGGAGAGAGGGAGAGAGAGAGAGAGATGGGGCGGGGGTGAGAGAGAGAGAGAGAGAGAGATGGGGCAGGGGGGAGAGAGAGAGAGATGGAGAGAGATAGAGATGGAGGTAGAGAAGACTGGGAGAGTGGGAGATGGGGAGAAAGAGGGAGAGAGAAAGTCAGGAATGATAGCAGTCCTCGGTATTCTTGGTAATAGCTGAGCGGGGGTGTAGGGGGTGTGGCGTCTCTCTCTCTCTCTCTCTCTCACACGGGGATGTCCTGCTGACCTCCGTCGACCTCTGTGACCTCCGTCAAGAACACTTCCTCCTGAAGCATGCTCTGAAACGACAACCACGCCCACACCTCAGATCGTATCCTAGCAACAACAGCATCATCAACAGAAGGGAAGACACCGCTATTGGTTGATTACTACTGGTGGTGACATCACACATTGTTCAGACACAGATCTCGACTGCCATTGGTTCGTTTTAAGAGTGGCTTGTTGTGTTGTCACTCTGAAACCCACAAGGTGGAGCTTTGAGCCTTATCTCCCGTTTCATGAAGGAGATTCGGTAATGATCTCCCTTCATCTACCCTGAATGAGATCCTCACCGCGTCTCCTTAATCATCACCGGACAATACTCAATTTGCACGAGGTGGTCAAAAACGGCATTGTAATTAGTGAAGTTCTGCCGTCAGACTTTAGATAATAACGGTCTGATTTGTAGATCAACTCAAGTTAGTACTGTACTGTACTTGTGCTGTGCAATGACAATACATGTTAATCTAATCTAATCTAAAAGTGACTTGCCTACACAGTAACCAGATGCAAAGTATTCCGAGCAATTACACAAAACATTGTTCTGTAAAAGTAATCCATAGATGTAACCCGGACTAAAATATAACAAATATTAAAACACTAAATCTGGAGGATTGAATCCTCTTTATTGGACACACACACACACACACACACACACACACACACACACACACACACACACACACACACACACACACACACACACACACACACACACACACACACACACACACACACACACACACACACACACACACACACACACACACACACACACACACACACACACACACACACACACACACACACACACACACACACACACACGCGCGCGCGCGCGCGCGTGTTTCTCTGCATTTAACCCATCCTAGTATTAGGAGCAGTGGGCAGCTATTGTTATATACAGCTCCCCAGGGACAAGTGTTAGGGGTCTGGTGCCTTGCTGCTCAAGGGCACCTTGGCAGTGCGCCCAGGGGGGCTAACTGGCGTTTCGGGGACTTGAACCGGCAACCCTCCGGTTCCCAAGTCCCAACAGACTAAGCAACTGCTGCCCCTATTACACATAGTGGCCTAGTTGGTGAGCCAGCCTTATGAAAAGAAGACTTGTGGTGTATTTGATTGAATTTGACTCACTGTTAAGTTATTCATCTCCTCAGAAAACACCCCGAGCTCCCTGACGGTGCCTTCAGAGTCTTCCATCTGCCAGAACCAATAGAAACAGGCCATTCATTACATTACATTCCAGTTATTAAGCAGGTAAGGAAGGTAAGGGAACAACTCGTCACCAGAAGTCAGAAGGGCATTTCATTCCTAACAAATCTTCAACAACCGAGCCAGTGCTCAATTAAAAAAGTACAATAAGTTCAGGTAAAAGTCTTATAATAGGCCTATATCACACTTCCTGCTTCCGGAGCCTTAAAAATCGCAGAGCAGTGTACTTCCGGTAGTTACCGGAAGTAAGTACCGGCTGTACCGGCTGCTCAACGTCTAAACAGAGACAGCCCTACCTCAGTTTACACCATTTCCTGAAAGACAAACTCCTCCGCAAATCTCATGTGAGGCTGATGAGGAGGATGAAGGTCCCTGGTTTCATGTTCTCAGGGGTAGCACGTATGTCTGCAGTTTGCACTTTGACAAGGAGAGCATATACGTCTCGAAAAGTGGGCGGAATAGGCTAATAATGTCGGGTATGTGTGTGATTAAAAGCACTGGTCCTGACCCCCACACACACTCCATCTCTCATCCGAATAGAGCCACATAATGTCGGGTGTGTGTGTGATTTAAAGCACTGGTCCCAAGTAGGGCTGGGCGATACGGACCAAAACCCGGTATTTTTAGGCTGCATCGTGATATACGATATATATCGGTATTTTATACAAATTTAGTTTTAACTCAATGCCACAAGTATGTCACAAGCACTTTTATTTTAAGACAACTCATATTCACAAGAATAACAGGCATTCCCTTTTAGAACATATACATCTGCACACTACATATTAACACGTAAATGAAAAGGTACATTGAAATAATCAAAATCCATCAAATAAATCGCCTATATTAAATACATAGGCATACCTCTGCTCCTACACAAAATCGCCTTTGTTATATGGCGATATATCCAGATAGAGCCACAAGACACAATGTCGGGGAATTGTATGATTCGGATTCAGACTTCTTCACTGTAGTGTTCATTCACTAGTTGAACCACATCGTCTGGACCGACTTTTGGAAGGTTATGCAGCGATGTTGTCCAGCGGTAACTGTCCTCCATGGTGAATGCCAAGATGAATGCATTAACCAGAACTTGGGATACGCTGCTTCAGCGATTTTTAACGGGTACTTCCGGCTTTCAAATCTAACGTGATACAGGCCTATTAAGGCAAACAAAAACAACAATATCCAACTAACAATCTACTTAAGACAATCTACTTAGAAAGACGCTAGTACGTTAGTAAAAAGTCATAAGAGGATGAGGAGTCAAACCATATAAAAAAAACATCCAATATCCAAGAGTACACGGAGAAAGACTACACACAGCCACTGTTTGCTGCGTTACCGGTGAGGTGCTTCAGACCAGGTTCTGTACCTGCTGCAGCTGGTCCGCTGGGCCGGGCCCGCCGTAGTGGCTGTTGTGGAGGCCGTGCTGGAAGCTGGCGTTCTTGGGCATCTCCACGTCCATGGGACAGACGTAGTCACTGTGGTCTTCAGGCTGCTTCCTCCTCAGGCTCCCGAAGCCCCCGAACGACAGCCTTCTGGGCTGGAGAGAGAGAGACCAGAGAGAGAGAGAGACCAGAGAGAGACAGAGACAGAGAGAGACCAGAGAGAGAGAGACCAGAGAGAGAGAGAGAGACCAGAGAGAGACAGAGAGACCAGAGAGAGACAGAGAGACCAGAGAGAGAGACAGAGACAGAGAGAGACCAGAGAGAGAGAGACCAGAGAGAGAGAGAGAGACAGAGAGACCAGAGAGAGACAGAGAGACCAGAGAGAGAGAGACAGACAGAGAGAGACCAGAGACAGAGAGACCAGAGAGAGAGAGAGACCAGAGAGAGACCAGAGAGAGACAGAGAGAGAGAGACAGAGACAGAGACAGAGAGAGACCAGAGAGAGAGACCAGGGAGAGAGAGAGAGACCAGGGAGAGTGTTCACATACTGGCTTGAGGGGGATGTACCGAGGGTTGTAAAATAGGGTGCAGCAGTTTACCTTAACCCTGGTGGTTAAGATAAGGGCTAGCGGTCCGTTACCTTAACCCGGGTGGTTAAGATAAGGGCAAGCGGTTACCTTAATCCTGGCGGTGGCGGTGAGCAGGGCGTAGTCTGGGTTCTCCAGGCTGTCCTGCTTGCTGCGCTGCGCCTCGGGGCCGACCAGCAGGTGGAAGTGGGTGGCCAGGTGGCGTCGCAGGAGGGTCTTGCTGGGGGGGATGTTGAGCAGGAGGGCCAGGGTCTCCACGTTGAAGCGAGGCTCCAGCACCTGTGGATGGGAGACATTACATCAAATGAGTCATTTAGCAGACGCTTTTATCCAAATCCAAAGCGACTTACAACAGTGTGTTTCAACAAAGGTTAAAGGTCTCAAAGAACTGAGCCAGTGCTCAGGTAAAAGTACAATAAGGTAAAAGTACAATAGGTTGGCAAACATTAGAACAATATCTAACTAACAGTCTACTTAGAAAGCAGCTAGTAAGAAGTGATAAGAGGAAGCGCTAGGAGGAAGGGTCAGAAAGACAAATACACATTACATTGAAGAGATGCTGTTTGCACAGCGGAGAGGGAAAAACACACGCTAAATGTGTATAATATATAAATGTAGAAGCTAAGAATAATGTTTTCAAATAATTGTTCTTATAACGATGTGTTGCGTTTGCAACAGTCAATGCTTTTGGCTGTACCTTGGCTATACCTGTTTTTAGTAGCAATATATAATAATTTTCGCTGTACTGTACTTCTGCTGTGCAATGACAATACATATGAATCTAATGTAATCTTTGGATTTAACGCAGTATAAAACACCATTCCTAAGTCTCTCTCTCTCTCCCTCCCTCTCTCCCCCTCCCTCCCTCTGTCCGTCCCTACCCTCCCTCCCTCCCTCTCTCCATCCCTCTACCTCCCACTCCCTCCGTCCCCTCCCTCCCTCTCTCCCCCCCCTCCCTCCCTCGGTCCATCCCTACCCTCCCTCCCTCCCTCCCTCCATCCATCCCTTCCTCCCTCCCTCTGCCCGTCCCTACCCTCCCTCCCTCCCCCTCCTCCCCTCCTTCTCCCCCTCCCTCCCCCTCCTCCCCTCCTTCTCCCCCTCCCGCTCTTCCTCCCTCCGTCCGTCCGTCCCTACCTCCCTCCCTCCCTCTCCCCCTCCCCCTCTACCTCCTTCTCCCCCTCCGTCCCTACCCTACCTCCCTCTCCCTCCCTCCCTCCCTCCCTCCCTCCGTCCGTCCGTCCCCCCCCTCCCTCACCATGAGTCCTCCGTGCACGCCGCTGCCCCTCAGGTTGGGGGCGTACTCGGCCAGGTCCACCGAGCGCAGCCACTCCATCACCCTGTGGTTGGTCCACTGGGCGATCTCGGCGGGGGTGATGTTGTTCTGAAACGCATGTCCACCGTGTCAATCTTCAGGTTTAAAAGCTACTAAAAAGTTACATGTACATTACATGTACATTACATGTACATTACTGTATTCATGATAGTATGCTGCTGCTGCACTAATGGCACTTTAAATGCTTTGGTATGCTTTTTTGCACATTCAACAGGTTCACACCATCCATCAGTCACTTTGCGGTCCTTTTTTTGTATATTGTATATTTTGTATATATTATTTTTACGGTTTACTGCGGGAGGGAATGGGGAGTAAGCGTTCCAATGTACTTGATACGAATGGCAAATCAATATCTTGTATCGTGTATTACATTACAGTCATTTAGCAGACACTGTTGTCCAAAGTGACTTACAATAGTGCGTTCAACAAAGGGTAGGCTCCTAGAACTGAACCAGTGCTCAGGTTAAAAGTAACATAAGTCGGCAAACATTAGAACAATATCTAACTAACCAACAAGCAAACAATCTACTTAGTAAGACGCTGGTAAAAAGTGATAAGAGGATGCGCTCGGAAAACCAGGCTACTGGTATTGAGGCATGTATCATTGACATAAAACGTGAGTTTTCATTTAGCCAAATAAAATAAAATACAATTTCTTGCTTGGTAAATGTAATTTGTTTTTAGCTTGTGTTGAGTGTGTGTGGTTGGTGGCTGGTTCAACCTTAACAAGGACCTGTGGGTCCACAGGTTAAAACAGCCTCCACCACACACACTGGAGGAGAAGAGCTCTAGCATGTTCCATCTGCTCCGTTCTCCATGACATTTTAACAGCCGGTGGCAGCGTCGACTGCTACAGCTTGCCTGCTTGCTTAAATTAGCCAAACATAATTAAAAAAAACTATTTCAAGCTTGGCAAATGTAATAAGTTGTAGCCAGATGTAATAGTGTAGATGTGAACCTCGTCTGACGGCCGCCTGCGAAGGCAGTTGGGCTCGTAGAGGTTGAGCCGCAGCACCTGGACGGCCCTCTTGATGCTGAGGTGGTGGAGGACACTGCCCACCTTCAGGGACAACAGGTCATCCTGGGGAACACACAGAGGCACGGCTCAGGAATCCATTCAGTCATCCCTTAGTCCCTTCCTTCATTCATCCCTTAGTCCCTCCCTTCATTCATCCCCTAGTCCCTTCCTTCATTCATCCCTTAGTCCCTTCCTTCATTCATCCCTTAGTCCCTTCCTTCATTCATCCCCTAGTCCCTTCCTTCATTCATCCCTTAGTCCCTTCCTTCATTCATTCATCCCCTAGTCCCTTCCTTCATTCATCCCTTAGTCCCTTCCTTCATTCATCCCTTAGTCCCTTCCTTCATTCATCCCTTAGTCCCTTCCTTCATTCATCCCCTAGTCCCTTCCTTCATTCATCCCTTAGTCGCTCCCTTCATTCATCCCTTAGTCCCTCCCTTCATTCATCCCCTAGTCCATTCCTTCATTCATCCCTTAGTCCCTCCCTTCATTCATCCCTTAGTCCCTTCCTTCATTCATCCCTTAGTCCCTTCCTTCATTCATCCCTTAGTCCCTTCCTTCATCCATCCCTTAGTCCCTCCCTTCATTCATCCCCTAGTCCCTTCCTTCATTCATCCCTTAGTCCCTTCCTTCATTCATCCATCCCTTCCTTCCTTCATTCATCCCTTAGTCCCTTCCTTCATTCATCCCTTAGTCCCTTCATCTCTCTCTCTGCATGGTTCTCTTCTGCTCTAGATGTACACACCTTGTCTTCTTCACCTGTGGCTATAACCCTATAATTCAAATTAATAAACTATACATTGTGTTGAATTAGTTCGATAGAACTACAATTGGTTTCTAATCTTCTTGATTTGGATTTTTTTCATACTTTTTTTCATAGAATTGATCATTATCATCAACAGTTGTAACCCACTTTTTGTACCCCTGGTTTCCATAGTAATAGTAACCAGTGAGAGAGCGTGAGAGAGTGATTATTGATAGGAACCAGGAGGTCTCACCACGGTCATGTAGTGCAGCATGCGTCCATCAACGCACGCCTCGTCAAACTGACTCTTGTACTGCGGCAGGCCGATGTCGTCCAGCCACCCTGAGGGGACGGAAACCAGAAACCTGACTCCCAAATCATTCTCTTACTCCCCACTACGCCTAAATCTGGAGGATTGAATCCTCTGTATTGGTCTCATACGTGTACACTCACACAGTGAAATGTGCTTCTCTCTACATTTAACCCATCCTAGTGTTAGGAGCAGTGGGGCAGCTATTGTATATACAGCTGCCTGGGGAGTTAATGACGTCATTAACGGAGTTAATGCCGTCATTAATGACGCCTTCTTTTCGATACTTGATTCTATTTAAACTTTATTGAAAAGCTTTCATTCAGGTGTCAAACTTACAAGATTTCAAAGACAATATCGGATTGGACAGTCCCTTAACGGGAAAAATCTTTTAACCATGTGATATATATATTCATATAATATTTAACCATTTGTTAATGTCATCTCAGAACCAAACTATAAAATATTGTGATTCTGATTTGACAGTAGAAGCCTTTAACAGTAATTCCCGCCCCCTTCCCAGAGAGAGAGCGAGAGTTCTTTATTTATCCTGAGGGACATTGTTGAGCAGCAAAAGGACAGAGAGCAACTGTTGCTGCATCCAGCGACATTGATACCGTATTCACACATGCATGCTAATACGGTATCAACACCCGTGTTAGTTAATACGGGTGTTGATACCGTATTAGTGAGTGCGCATCGAATACACTTTATGTTCACACTCTCTTCTAATTTGCTGCGCACTCGATACCGGGTTTTGGTTCACACACACACGATAGAGAAGCGAATGCGCATTAAATTAGGAGACTGCTAAGTTTTGTGTGAAGTGAATGTAATGCGCATTAAAGATTCTGTTCACACACACGGGAAGAGAAACCCGTAGTAGTTTGAATGCTTTGCACCCAAACTAGTTACTTCTGGATCTAAACCACCTCCCCAAGGTGGATTAGTTAATGCACACTAGTTGGGTAGAGAATGCGCATTACTTTCCAGTGTGAAAGCAAAAGCGAAAAACTAAACTAGTTTCACAGCGCCGCGAATACCGTATTTTTAGCTCAGTGTGAAAACGGTAATGTAGTAATGTACATCTGAACCCTTTGACAATGAGGACCAGAAGCCCCCGCTGGACTCACGGGTCACCCAGTGGTGGTTGAGTTTCCCCTGGAGGTCGTCCTCCTCGGAGCCGCCCAGCGCCTGGAGAGCCAGTTGGAGCTTCTTCCTGTGGAGGAGGTTCCTGATGCACAGCTCCTGCGTCATGGCAACCACACACACACACACACACACACACACACACACACACACACACACACACACACACACACACACACACACACACACACACACACACACACACACACACACACACACACACACACACACACACACCACACACACACACACACACACACACACACACACACACACACACACACGGTTTGTTTGTTTCCTTGGTTACAGAACACTGTAGTGTCTTCCTCCATATGTAAGAATGATGATAACTCCGAACAGCAGTGAACATAATTGGTGGATCAACAAGATGCCACACTGTTACCAAGACGACGCCGTACAGCAGGGGTCGTAGGCAAGTAAGTAAGGTCGTAGGCATGTTGGCTATTTCAGCACCAGGCATATTTGATTTTAATTCTCAAAAGAAACTTCCGGGCCAAATATTATTGCCGACGGGCCACCAATGGCCCACGGGCCGCCTGTTGCCGACCCATGCCGTACAGGTTTAACCAACACATTCATCCATCATGGTAGTAGACCACCTTTTATATAGCGCTTTTACCCAAAGGGCTTTACAGGTCAAGCCTCACATTCACCCATTCATACACACATTCATCCACCGAGGGCGGAGTCAGCCATCAAGGAGACAGCCAGCAGGTCAGGAGCCGTTAGGTGGTGTCTTGCTCAAGGACACAATGACACTTGGCTAGGAGGAGGAGGAGCCGGGGAATTGAACCAGCAACCCTTTCAGTTGCGAGGCGGCGCTACCGAGGCTGCACTACCTTTGGCTACTGCCGCCCCATCATCAATCTAAACCTTGTTTTTAAAGGGCATCTTCCCAGGAGATGGGAATGGGCTCACCTTCTCCACCTCGTGCTGCGAGGCCTGCAGCAGGGTCTGCCCGCTGGTGATCCATCCCTGGCCCTGGGCCACGTACATGCCCAGACCCTGGGCCTGGAGCCAGCCACACACCTGCTCGTTGGTCCACTGGGCGAACGGGGCGTCCGCGGGACTGGAGGAGAGAGAGAGAGACACACACACACATTATTGAAACTATACATGGTTGGCCGTTAGCGTCCAAGTAACAAAAGTGACCGGTATATGCAATAACTACATTATTCACACTATGCATAACGATAGACCGCTAATGCATGCATTTTCTCCTCTGTGCCCCGACACACACACACACACGGCATCTAAACCAGAGTGCAAATGTTTGAGTAATATGTGCATGGTAATATATAATGTACAGTTGTTAAATAAGATGTAAAGACAGTCTACTGAAAAAACGACCACTAAAAACCAGGTATAAAATAACTTATAGAGTAGGTATGAGATATGTGCAGAATTATAGTTATAGTATGAACAGGTAGGGATCAGGGGTATGCAGTTGTATTAACAAGATAAATACATATAAATGTATATACAGCAGCTTGAGCAGGGGTGTGTAGTAATATCAACAGTTGAAGATTAATATATATACAGGTATGTCAACAATAAATATGTAAACTATAGGTAGAGTTATGATTATGAAAGTGCAAGGCTGTTGAAGACATTGATATGACCCATATATATATATATATATATATATATATATATATATATATATATATATATATATATATATATATATATATATATATATATATATTTTGTTTGCCTTACTTATTGTACTTCTACCTGAGCACTGGTTCAGTTCTTGGAGACTTGTTGGGAATGAAATGCACTTTTGACTTCTGGTGACCAGTTGTTCTCTTACCTTCCTTTGTTGAAATAACTATTGTCGCTTTGGATAAAAGCGTCTGCTAAATGACTGAAATGTAATGTAATGACCCATTCTACGCTAAGAGCAGTGGGGTTGCCACACCCAGGAACCAACACCCGGTGGTAAAGTGTGTGTTGCTTACGGGCAGGGCAGGAGTGTCGTCTTGCATGGTTTGTGGAATGGGGAGAAACCGGAAAACACCCGGAGGAAAACCCAGATTCATCGGTGGTCGTTGCCTACCCTGCTGTGGGCTGGGGGTCACGTGACCATCCGAGGCGGGGTCCCGCGGTGGCTCTGACTCCGCCCCTTCTGAACTCCGCCTCCGACGCATCATCCGGATTCAAGGAGGCCGACTGGCTTCTCCTCATCCTTTAACACAGACAGACAGATAGAGAGAAGACAGACAGACAGAGAGAAGACAGACAGAGACAGCAGACAGACAGACCGAGAGAGCACAGACAGAGCAAACAGAGAGAGAGAGAGAGAGAACAGACAGACAGACAGACAGACAGAGAGAGAGCAGACAGACAGAGAAAAGACAGACAGAAGACAGAGAAAAGACAGACAGAAGACAGAGAAAAGACAGACAGAGAAAAGAGACCGACAGAGAGAGAAAAGACAGACCGACAGAAGACAGACAGAGAGAAAAGACAGACAGACAGACAGACAGAGAGTGAGAGAGAGTCCTAAACCAAATGACATTTTGAGAACAGCGGAGAGGCACCCATTTTGGCCCAATGGCGGTGCGTTACCTGCCAAAGAACTTCCTCAGCCCCTTGTTCTTCTTCCTGTCGGGCGAGGCCCCAGGGGCCCCGGGGGGCGGAGCTCCGCCCGTGGACTTACGCTGGGGGGCGGTGCCCGCCAGGTCCAGGTGATCTGTGCCCCCTTCCTCCGCCTCCGCTGTAACCATGGAGACGTTAGGATGACACACACACACCGAGAGAGCCCACCACCGCTTCACACAGATCCCCACGCCCAAGGTCCTGGGACCCTATGGGATATGGGGTACACACACACTGACCGAAACACACTGTCTCTCTCTCTCTCCTCATTCACACACACCCCATCTCTCTCTCTCCTCATTCACACACACACACACACACACTCAGGCACACAAGCTTCCACTTCATAAAGACTTTATGTCGTGATGGTTGGGTAGGAAGCGTTCAGTTCCATCACCCCAGCGAGTGCTTTAGAAACAAAGATGGCCGCCGGGTGATTAAGGCCAATTGCAGATGGCGCCCGACTACACGGAACATGAGGGACAACTGGATGTCGATTGGTCAGGCCGTTAGCCAATGAGCCGAGAGCAGACAGGAAACACCTCACACAATGCCCCCCCCCCCACCACCTCAAGACACCAAGAGGAATAAATAGTAAAGACAAAAACACCCTGGGAAAAGGTAAGGAGAAAGTTGAATGAACGTTTTTACAGAAAGTAGAAAAGTTAATCCATCGGAAGCCAGTTGACGTAACAATCCTGACCATCTACTTTTCAAACACACTTTGAAAAGTCCACCGGCTCCTTTTGAAATGTGTAATGTTTCGTTTTGGCCGATGGATGGCGACATTGCTACGTCAGTGCTGATCCCGCATCGTACATCCAGTTGTGTCAAAGCTCCAGGGCAGCCATGCTGCACGTCCCACCACAGGGCCGCGTCCCTGGGCCACGACAGAGCGTTACCCTACCTAACATCGGAACACTGGCACTCCGGCTGCGATCTTCAACAATGTTCAGCAAATAAAGCAAAAAGACATTATGAACAATTTATAAAAATATATATATATACATTTAAAAAATAATCACTGTTGTTCAGATTTGCCTTAATTCTTTCCAGTAAACGAACATTGGTAGTGACACTAAACCCTTGGTTTCACCAACAGTTTTATGAACACTGTCCACAAAATGAAATAATAATTATTACACAGAATATTATATAGCAGTTGCATATTGAACGTCAGCTAGAGAGCCAGATGTGTGTGTGTGTGTGTGTGTGTGTGTGTGTGTGTGTGTATATATATCTATATTAATAAAAACATACATTCAAATCATGTTTAAAAAATGTTGTGTCAGTATATACTTCGTCATATATTCATATTTTAGCATACAACTTTTAACATTTGCACTGGTCTGGGGGTGAAACACATGGAGATGCATGGCCAGCAGGGGGCGTCAGAGCGCTTTGAAAGACCATGTTCCCGTCTGCCTCATCAGACTCACCGAGGTTCGGCGCGCTGGTCGTCCGCTTGCCGCCCCGCGTCTTGAAGAAGAAGCCGCGGCCGAAAGAAGAGCGCATCTTCTTGCTGCCAAAACTGTCATTCTGGAGCGTAGGGGAGGACGAGCCCTCTTTGTTATTGCTCTGTAAATCAAAACGGCAGGACACACACACACATTGAAATAAAATGTTATTTTATCATTTTAATTTCGGCATTTCCATTTACTTTTGGACGCTTTTCATCACTTACCGCTGTCACTCTTAAAATATAATTTGAACTACTTCGACGTCTAAAGAAGACGTATGTGGTCAATCCAAATAACGTACTCTTCGCATGAGTGATGCAGTGGAACGGTAAATGATAGCTAGGAGCTGACGCTACTGCAGTTACACGTTTAAACCACTGGGTGGCTCCACAACTCCACAACCACCACTGTGACTGCTAGAGGTTTTTAGGCTATAAAAACCTCTAGCAGTCACAGTGGGTGAATCCAAACCACCACGTGAAGGACCACTAATGTAAGGAGCAGACTTCACTGAGGTGGTGTGTGTGTGTGTGTGTGTGTGTGTGTGTGTGTGTGTGTGTGTGTGTGTGTGTGTGTGTGTGTGTGTGTGTGTGTGTGTGTGTGTGTGTGTCGGGGGGGCACAGAGGAGAAAATGCATGCATTAGCGGTCTACCGTCATGCATAGTTTGAATGATGTCGTTTTTGCATATACCCGTCACTTTAGTTACTTGGACGTTATCGGCCAACCATGTATAGTTTCAATAATGTAGCATTATTATTATTATTATTATTATTATTATTATTATATACCAGGCTACCGGCCTGGTTTGTCGTCTCACTACATCAGCCTTCAGATTTATATCCAAAATCTGATGGCCGACGAGAGAATATGTGGGCGTTTTGTTTTGGTTCTGCTTCACATTTCTTTCGACCAATCACGGCGCGGAGGCGGGGTCTGGAAGCACATAATTAGTGACCACTCAACCCAGCGGAACTCTGAAGGCCGTGTGCCGTTTCCTCCCCCAGAAGCTCTGCACACAACACACAGTTGAAGAGGACCGCCGGGTCAGAGGTCACCACCGCTCATGACACATTACCGTTATGTCAGAGTCTTCCTCAGACACCAAACTCTGGTAGATGGCAGAAGTTTGCTTGTGGCCATTAATAATTATAGGAATTTTGAGATTAAAAAATATATATTATTATACTGTTTAGAAAAAAGAAAAAAGAAATAATAATAATAATAATATACATTTATAATAAATAGTCTGTTGACGACAAAGGAAACTTATGCCGGTAATTGTTGTTTTATAAAAAAATAAATAGTACAGACATATCCACAGCTTATAAGCCAGCAATCTGCAGCCAACCTCAAAAGGGCGTCTCAGACCATCCCCCCCAGACAGTCCTGACCCCAAGGGTTGTTGTTCTAATGGAGTCATTTTGGTATTTAGTTATTTCATCCGGGGGGGGGGGGGGGGGGGGCACAGTCCCCCGGGAGGGAGGGAGGGAGGGAGGGAGGGGGGGAGAGCCTCACCTGGTCAGGTGAGGGGGTCGGTATTTGGCCCACGCGGCTCGACTGAGGGGAACACGGGGAGCTGTGGAGGGAGAGGAGGAGGAAAACAAAAATATGAAATGAGTCCCAACATGTGCAGGGGAAGGAGTGAGGAATGCTAGAAATCCAGGAAGGGGACTGAGACGTCAGCGGAAGGAAGGGGAGGAGAGGGGGGTTACCTCTCTGTGGCCTGTTGTCTCTCCCGGTCCAGGGCGTTCATTTCTGAGAGCACTGCTATGCAGGGGATGGACTGGGGGAGGGGGGCAAGGCAGACACACACACACACACACACACACACACGAGAGAGTGAGAGAGCGAGAGAGCGAGAAAACGTGAGACAGAGAGAGAGAGACAGACAGGGACGGAGAGAGGAAGAGAGAGACCAAGACCGGATGACACAGAGAGAGAGAGAGAGAGAGAGATACACACACATACACACACACACACACACACACACACACAAAGGATGAAAAGATGAGTTAAATCACAGTTGGACACTTTCTAAAAAGAACACCACTTATAACTAAACAGAGAACCAAATTGACCGTGGGTTTGTCTCTCCCGCCCCTCAGGAAGTGGAGGGTCCCTGGGGTCCATCCGGCAGCGCGTGGATTGTTTTGACAGAGAGGCGGTGTTTACCTCACCAGAGCTCCTTCCTGTCCCCGCCGCGTCCATCGCCTCGGCGACCTGCGCAGTCTCCATGGCGACGGGAACAGACGGAGGGTCGGGGATGTCGTCGTAGTCGGCCTCGCTCAGCTTCTCTGCGGGCGGACGAGAGCGCAGACAAGGGTTTTTTCTTTTTCTCGTTAGCGTCTGTTTTTCTGTTTTTATAATTATTATCATTAATATTTGTTTTAAATCGTGCATGGCGTGGTTTAACTCATGCCAGTTAACGATCTATCGTGACTCGACGTGGTCCTCATCAAACCTTTCAGCAGCTCCTGCACTTTTCGATACTGGGACACAGTTTCCAGAAGCTCCTCTATCCTCCGCTCCTGTCAGAAGGAGAGAGGAGAAGAGGAGAAGACGGTGCAGAACATTAGGAGCTATGGTCCGTCCGTTGGTATGGCGACAATAGAATAACGCTGGCGTGGCAAAGGCAAGGTGGCAAGTTGTTTTTAGCTCAAAGAGACGACGCCTGGCCGACGGGCAGCTGGAGTCCATCTGCGGTGCGGTGAAAGCCCGTACCTTCTCACGGTTGGCCGACATCAGGGACTCCAGGCCACTTTTCATTTGCAACATCTCCATATCTGGACAAAAACAACAAACAAAAAACAAACGCAGACATTTAATGAACATAATCATAATAAAACCCTCGGAAGATCATATCTCGTCACTTTCGGCCTTGCCAAGGCCCAAAAGTGAAAAAAAGGAAAAAAAACATCTAAAAAGAGGATTTATGGCACAATAACTCTTTGCAAGCAGCTGCGATATTCATCATCATTTGTGTGATTAGTAGTCTGGGTGTCGAGTGTTGAGGCTTCAGCGTGTCTGTAGTACGAATCACACACACACACACACACACACACACACACACACACACACACACACACACACACACACACACACACACACACACACACACACACACACACACACACACACACACACACACACACACACACACACACACACACACACACACACACACACACACACACACACACACACTAGTGTTAGGAGCAGTGGGGCAGCTATTGTACATACAGCTGCCCGGGGAGGAGCAGTGGAGGTAGGGGGGGGGGGAAGGGTCTGGTGCCTTGCTCAAGGGGCACCTCGGCAGTGCCCGGGTGTTTTTTTTTTTTCTCGATGGACGTGAACCGGGGACCTTTCGGTTCCCCCCAAGCCCCAAAGTCCCAACAGACTGAGCCATCCTGCCTCCCACTACCCGGAGTACGTCTATGCATGTATATATATATAAATATATATCTACGCACATGTCTAAGAATAGAATACACGTCTGGTATATAGAGACGATGAGGTGGATAAGCAGAAAGCGGCCGTCTCACGCCAAAAGACCGGAACTAAAGATTCCCTGCACGTGTGGACGGAAACGAAAGGAGACACTTTCTCAGTGTGCGGCGGAAGCCGTGTGGACGAAACCCAACGCCATCTGCCTGCCTGCTGAGGACATTTCTGGCGTGTGCGGCGCGTTTGCCAGGTGATTTCACTTAACCAGGAAAACCATCGGAGGGAAAATGACATCTGGTCTCGCCCTCACTGAACCAATTAGAAACAGCGACAGCAGAAGCCGCTTCTACTGTAGCCGCTCGACGCCACCGCACTTTAGCGTTCCATCGAAAGTGTTCCCCACATCTATGTATCGTATACAAGTAGAGTGTAGTAATGGGTACCACCATTAGGTACCACAAGCAGAGCAGAGAGAACAGAGAGAGAGAACAGAGAGAGAACAGAGAACAGAGAGAGAGAGAGAGAGAGAACAGAGAGAGAACAGAGAACAGAGAACAGAGAGAGAGAGAGAGAGAGAGAGAACAGAGAGAACAGAGAGAGAGAACAGAGAGAACAGAGAGAGAGAGAGAGAGAGAGAGAGCAGACGGAGAGAGAAGACAGAGACCCTAATCTACATATCCTACAGACGAGGGTTTACACGCGGTGTTGTATAATAAACGGACAAAGCGCGGCACACAAGTCCAACACGCACACGACACCACTCAACCTCCACTCCCCTCACTCTCTCTCCCCTCGTTAGAGCACTCCCCCCCCCCCCCCCCCCTCCACAGAATAGACTGTAGAGCTGCAGTAGTCTACTCCTCCAGAGCAGAGCGAGCAGAGGCTCCTGCCCCGGCATGCGTTAAATCAAGCACCTAGGTGGGCGGCGGAGGAGGGGGGAGGGGAGGGCAGGGGGGGGAGGAGAATGCTGTACTCCTGCAAAAACAGAGGAGGAGGGGAGGAGAAGACAATGCTGTACTACAGCAAAAACAGAGGAGGGGGGGAGGGAGGTGAGGAGGGGAGGGGCGGAGGAGGTGATGAGGGGGCGAGGAGGAGGGGACAAGGAGGAGGTGAGGAGGGGACGAGGAGGAGGTGAGGAGGGGAGGGGAGGAGAGGAGGAGGGACAAGGAGGAGGTGAGGAGGGGACGAGGAGGTGGTGAGGAGGGGAGGGGAGGAGGAGGGGATAAGGAGGAGGTGAGGAGGGGACAAGGAGGAGGTGAGGAGGAGAGGGGAGGAGGAGGTGAGGAGGGTAGAAGGGAGGTGAGGAGGGAGGAGGTGAGGAGGAGGGGGGAGGCAAGCAAAGAAGAAGTGTGGAGGAATATTTCCATAATGGCGGGAACTCCCGTTTTTCCTCAGAAGCTGCCGACAGGAACGTGGAATATAATTACAGCAGGAAGGACAGGCGGGGGCGTGGGAGTGAGGGGTGGGAGCGAGGGGGGTGAGGGGTGGGAGCGAGGGGGAGTGGGAGTGAGGGGTGGGAGTGAGGGGAGTGGGAGAGGGGTGGGAGCGAGGGGAGGGGGTGAGGGGTGGGAGCGGGGAGTGAGGGGTGGGAGCGAGGGGAGGGGGTGAGGGGTGGGAGCGAGGGGAGTGGGTGAGGGGGGGAGTGGGGGGAGAGGGGTGGGAGCGAGGGGAGTGGGAGCGAGGGGAGTGGGAGTGAGGGGAGTGGGAGGGGGGTGGGAGCGAGGGGAGTGGGAGTGAGGGGTGGGAGTGAGGGGAGTGGGAGCGAGGGGGGTGGGAGGGAGGGGTGGGAGCGAGGGGAGTGGGAGTGAGGGGTGGGAGCGAGGGGAGTGGGAGTGAGGGGGAGTGGGAGAGGGGTGGGAGCGAGGGGAGTGGGAGTGAGGGGAGTGGGAGGAGGGGTGGGAGCGAGGGGAGTGGGTGAGAGCGAGGGGAGTGGGGGGTGGGAGCGAGGGGAGTGGGTGAGGGGGGAGTGCAGACGGGGACCGAGCTTTCCATTGTCGGAATGTTAAAGCTTTTTCTTTCTTCTTTTCTTTTTTTCCTTATAAGAGACCTGATGGGAGCCTTATAATTCACATTCCTGCAAAAAGGGATATGAGGCAGCTTCCAGATGACCCCCCCCCCCCACCCCGGACACACACACACACACACACACACACACACACACACACACACACACACACACACACACACACACACACACACACACACACACACACACACACACACCACACACACACACACACACCTTTCTCTATGTCGTGGCCCCCCCCGGCCCCCGTGGGGTCCTGGAGTCTCCACAGCTCCCTGTCCCGATCCCCCAGCTGGTCCAGGACCAGCTGCAGCTCCTCCTGTTTTTTGTTATTTTTTGGGGGGGGGGGGGGGGAACAGACACAGCTGGGGGTGAGGTACAGTAGACAGCCTGAGAGAGAGAGAGAGAGGTCTGTCTGTACTATGGTCCCAGATCACTGCGTGAGGTGTTGCGCAACACGCACACTAGGAGTGTGGTGGTGTGTGTGTGTGTGTGTGTGTGTGTGTGTAAACAATGTACACAACATCATAGTTGCATTAATCATTAACTGAGGTCTTGCACACATAAGGAATACACTTACTGTATGTTTTTGTCTGTGTGTGTGTTTGTGGAACTTAATGAAATATTAGTAAGTAATGTATATTATGGATTCCTACATATATTTATTATATCACAGATCTGATTGCAGGCTGCCGACATGTGCAGAAGAGACATTAAATAACGTACCCTCATGCAACGAGAGAGAGAGGCTTTGTTTGTCCTGAAAACAATCATCGCCCAGAGGGGGGAGGGGACACACACACACACACACACAGAGAGAGAGAGAGAGAGAGAGAGAGAGAGAGAAGAGAGAGAGAGAGAGAGAGAGAGAGAGAGAGAGAGAGAGAGAGAGAGAGAGAGAAGAGAGAGAGAGAGAGAGAGAGAGAGAGAGAGAGAGAGAGAGAGAGAGAGAGAGAGAGAGAGAGAGAGAGAGAGAGAGAGAGAGAGAGAGAGAGAGAGAGAGAGAGAGAGAGAGAGAGGAGAGAGAGAGAGAGAGAGAGAGAGAGAGAGAGAGAGAGAGAGAGAGAGAGAGAGGAGAGAGAGAGAGAGAGAGAGAGAGAGAGAGAGAGAGAGAGAGAGAGAGAGAGAGAGAGAGAGAGAGAGGAGAGAGAGAGAGAGAGAGAGAGAGAGAAGAGAGAGAGAGAGAGAGAGAGAGAGAGAGAGAGAGAGAGAGAGAGAGAGAGAGAGAGAGAGGAGAGAGAGAGAGAGAGAGAGAGAGAGAGAGAGAGAGAGAGAGAGAGAGAGAGAGAGAGAGAGAGAGGAGAGAGAGAGAGGAGAGAGAGAGAGAGAGAGAGAGAGAGAGAGAGAGAGAGAGAGAGAGAGAGAGAGAGAGAAGAGAGAGAGAGAGAGAGAGAGAGAGAGAGACTTACAGGAGACTCGGAGACCAGGAAAGCAGCGAGCAGCAGTGGACAGTCAGAGAGAGAGAGAGAGGGGGGGGGTAGTGGAGGAGGTGCAGAGAGCTGGAGCATGACCCCCACCACCACCTTCCCTGGGTCAGTGGCCCACTAAGGACCCTTGACGGGGTGAGCGCACGGAGGGGAAAGACCAGAAGAAGTTCACCATCGGAGAGGAGAGAGGGAGGGAGGGAGGAAAGGGGGGGGGGGGGGGTGACAGGGGTCTCCTGGGAAAGAGGGTGGGAGGGAGGGAGGGAGGGGAGATGTAGGGGGGGGGGGGGGGGAGGTTCACAAGAAACCAAACATAACAGAAGACGGAAGGAAAGAGAATGAAATACATTGAGGGGTGGAAAAAGAGACCATTGCATCGGGGAGGATTCTGGTTTATAATGTTTTTTGTAATGTATTCTTTATGCATCTTTATTATTAGCTGTTTTCATAACATGAATTATTATTTTTTTATTTTCAGTTTCTAAGTTTTTAAGAATGTGGTAATGCCCGTTTAGTGAAACATACAACATAAAGTTCTCTCTCTCTCTTTCTCTCTCCCCCTTCCCCTCCCTCTGTCTCCCTCCCTCCTTCTGTCCCCTTCC
>CM051022.1:15294974-15319974 GCA_027704905.1 Muraenolepis orangiensis | reverse complement strand
GTGTGTGTGTGTGTGTGTGTGTGTGTGTGTGTGTGTGTGGTGTGTGTGTGTGTGTGTGTGTGTGTGTGTGTGTGTGTGTGTGTGTGTGTGTGTGTGTGTGTGTGTGTGTGTGTGTGTGTGTGTGTTTTCCTTGTGTGTGTGTACAATTGGTTTGCAGAACACACACACCTGGAGAACCAGACATTCTTTGTCACTCTCGAGGCGGGAAAGTCGCTCCTGGTAGGCGGCCTCCACAGACCCAAACCCGTGGCCGTTACTCTGAAACAACAAGCAGCGGTGAAGTGAGCCCGAGAACAATCGCATACCTTTCGACGCGGATCTCGCATTTTTTGCAGCACTCACTCACTCACTGACTGACTAAACTACTGGTTGTGTTGTGTTGAGACTTCAAAGTGGAGAGGAATTTCTGACCAAGCACCATCTAACCCAGCAGTCTCCACCACACACACACACACACACACACACACACACACACACACACACACACACACACACACACACACACACACACACACACACACACACACACACACACACACACACACACACACACACACACACACACACACACACACACACACACACACACACACACACACACACACACACACACACACACACACACACACACACACTTCCCTGTCGGAACAGGGAAGTGGCTTGGTTAATGAGAATCCAAAAGCAAACTATTCTCTCCGATTTCACAGATGGGACCAGAGGGGGGGGGGGGGGGGGGGGGGACTAAGCCCGGGTGTGAGTCAGCTCTGGCTTGAAAAGGACGGAAACTTTTTTCATCAGCAGCGCTTCTGCACAAAACTTTCATCTCTCACAAGAACATCACACACACACACACACACGCACGCACACGCACGCACGCACGCACGCACGCACGCACGCACGCGGTGTCCTGTCGGGAAATTAAAATAACCACATCACTCACACATTTAAACAGTGAAGATATATTGGACACTAATTAGTTGGGGGTTAATCAATCGTCTATCTGTGTGGGGGATGGGAGGGGATATCGCCGCGGGAATAGTCCTAGAACCGATTCACAACACAAACAAACAAACGGAAAATGGCTTTTGGATATTCAGGCTTGAACAGAAGTAGGGCTTCGTGTGTTCGACAAACAAGAAGGAGATGGACGGGAGACGCTCTCCGGGGAGGAGTTTAGTTTAGCTTCTTGTGACCTTAAAAGGGAGATGTAATATTCATCCCCAAGCGCTAAGCGGTAAATAAAGTTCATGTATTTCTACTTTTTAGTCATTCCCACAGATGCTATAACATAATGCGCCCTTTCTGTGCGTTACAATATTTCACTATAGTCTTACAATCACAACATTGTCATTAACATGATCATGATCATGATCCTATATCATGATCATGATATAGGATCATGATCATGATATAGGATCATGATCATGATATAGGATCATGATCATGATCCTATATCATGATCATGATCATGATATAGGATCATGATCATGATATAGGATCATGATCATGATCATGATCATGATCCTATATCATGATCATGATCCTATATCATGATCATGATATAGGATCATGATCATGATATAGGATCATGATCATGATCATGATCCTATATCATGATCATGATCCTATATCATGATCATGATCCTATATCATGATCATGATCATGATCTATATCATGATCATGATCCTATATCATGATCATGATCCTATATCATGATCATGATCCTATATCATGATCATGATCATGATATAGGATCATGATCATGATCCTATATCATGATCCTATATCATGATCATGATCATGATCATGATCCTATATCATGATCATGATCCTATATCATGATCATGATATAGGATCATGATCATGATCATGATCCTATATCATGATCATGATCATGATATAGGATCATGATATAGGATCATGATCCTATATCATGATCCTACTTTTGCTGGACTTTCTGGACTCATGACAGTTACTGCAATGTACTGCACTGTATTCATGCTGCTGCTGCACTACTGGCACTTTAAAATGTTTTTAAATGTTTTTTTTGCACAATTCAACACATGTACACATCATCCATTAGTCACTTAATTGTTATTTTTCTAGTATTTTTCTAGTATAGTGTTTTAGAAATTCATACTGCGGGAGGAATGGGGAGTAAGCATTTCATTGTACTTCATTGTTGCAAATGGCAAATAAAACATCTTGAATCTTGATAAATGTCACAAGGCAAGGATGCCTTCTGGTAGACTAGTATGTAGTCTTGTGGACAATTTCATCTGCATTTAGCATTAGCATTTTGCATGTATCATCTGTCGTCTAACGCCCTTTTTACAAAACCTGTAAAAAAATTAATAAAAAAAAAAGGGGTTCCTGGTTCAATCCCACCTCCTCGAGGTGTCCCCGAGCAAGACACCCCAACACCCAGACTGCTCCGACGAGCTGGCTGTCACCTTGCCTGTCTGACACCGTCGTCACGGGGTGAGCGGGTGAACTCGAGGTGACATATTGAAAAGGGCGGGGCCTTTACAGAGTTTCTCTTCGGTAGAATATTGGCGCCCACAGAACGGGAAACAAGGCCCACCTCCCCACTCAATTATGACACAGTAGGAATATTTTAAACAATACTACAGGTTACAATAGCTAGACCTGCGTGTGTGTGTGTGTGTGTTTGTGCAGGCGTGTGTGTGCAGGGTTTTTTGTGTGTGTGTGTGTGTGTGTGTGCAGGGGTTTGTGTGTGTGAGTGCGCGTGCGCGTGTGAGTGTGTGTGCGCGTGTGAGTCTGTGTGTGCGCGTGTGAGTCTGTGTGTGCGCGTGTGTGTGTGTGTGTGCGCGCGTGTGAGTCTGTGTGTGCGCGTGTGAGTCTGTGTGTGCGCGTGTGAGTCTGTGTGTGCGCGTGTGAGTCTGTGTGCGCGTGTGAGTCTGTGTGTGCGCGTGTGAGTGTGTGTGTGTGTAGGTGTGTGCATGTGGGCGTGCGCTGGTGCGTGCAGCAGCCTACCAGCCGGCCCCGGTGCAGCCACTCCGCCAGGCCCTCGGCGGTGCCGTCGGGGATCTGGCAGCGCAGGTTGTCCCGCTCCTCGCCGTCCATCATCTCCAGGGCCCCCCTCAGGTCCTCCAGCAGGTGCAGCGCCCGCATCCCGCCCAGGAAGGGAGAGGTGGGGGACTGGCAGTCAAACAGCCCGTTGGAGTAGTCCATGGCCTTGGAGCCTGGGAGTAGGCGGGAGGGGGAAGACACCAACACCACAGGGGACGTGAGTCGAGGAGGTGGACATCTTTCATAAGAATGAATGTTGAAATATATTCCCCTATGAGAGAACCCCCCCCCCCCCCCACACACACACACACACACACACACACCCCCCCCACACCCACACCCCTCTTTATTTCAGTATTTATCTTCGTTTTGTGTGCACGGTGCACCTAAGCTCACGGATTACATCAGCAAGTCTGGATACATGGACAAGGACTTTACTGGCTGGGTGGAAGTTGTTTACGCAAACCAAATGGAGTGCAGAGAACAAGGCCCCCCCTCTCCTCCTCCTCCTGGCGAATCAGGACATCTCGATTCTAGATCTCAAAACGAATGTTAGGCCCCTGCGTCATTCAACAGAACACTGGAGCTCATGCTCTGAGCTGTGGCATCTTCTGTCCACCAGAGATGATCTCCTACACAGAAACTGGCGCGCACTTCCACACACACACACACACACACACACACAAAAGTAACCAAAACAAACAACATCACTCCAACAGTAGCAAGGAGGAAGGCAGCAGCAGCAGCAGGACGGCATGAAGATGACTCTTTCCTGCAGTAATGGATGTAAGGGGCTGAAAGAATGAAAGAAAGAAAGAAAGAAAGAAAGTAGCGTGTGTGTGCGTCTCACATGTGTGAGGCCGCCTCGCTTCTGTTCGGCAAAAGGTCATTGCTATAATTAAACACATCAGTAGAAGCACGGGGGGACTCTTTGAAATCACGGCCAAAAAGCCTGCTCATCTGTCACAGCGTTGCCGACGACAACAACAACAACAACAACAACAACACCTCCAGACTCCAGCGGCGATGGTCCCCACATTGTCCCATCAGTCCCCACATTGTCCCATCAGTCCCCACATTGTCCCATCAGTCCCATCAGTCCCCACATTGTCCCATCGGTCCCCACATTGTCCCATGGGTCCCCACATTGTCCCATGGGTCCCCACATTGTCCCATGGGTCCCCACATTGTCCCATCAGTCCCCACATTGTCCCATCAGTCCCCACATTGTCCCATCAGTCCCCACATTGTCCCATCAGTCCCCACATTGTCCCATCAGTCCCATGGGTCCCCGCATTGTCCCATGGGTCCCCGCATTGTCCCATCGGTCCCCACATTGTCCCATGGGTCCCCACATTGTCCCATGGGTCCCCACATTGTCCCATGGGTCCCCACATTGTCCCATCAGTCCCCACATTGTCCCATCGGTCCCCACATTGTCCCATGGGTCCCCACATTGTCCCATGGGTCCCCACATTGTCCCATGGGTCCCCGCATTGTCCCATCGGTCCCCACATTGTCCCATGGGTCCCCACATTGTCCCATGGGTCCCCACATTGTCCCATGGGTCCCCACATTGTCCCATGGGTCCCCACATTGTCCCATGGGTCCCCACATTGTCCCAACGTTTCCACTGCCAGGGGATTTTGAATAATCGTTACTTTCTAACGGAGCGCGGCCCGGTTGGAAACACATGACCTCACATCCCGACGGTGGTGGGGGAGAGGAGTCACGGGGGCCCAGAGCGCAGAACCCGGCCAAGCTGGAACCGACCCGATCCGTCGGGTCTCCCGTTCGTCTCGCTCCGCAGATCACAGAGAGTCTCTCCACGTTGAAGGAGAGGCCGCGAGGTCGAGCGGTTTGAACCAGAAGGGGGCGGGGGGGGGGGGTGACGGCAGGAAGCAGGCGCTTCATGGGGGAGAGCCTTCAGGGACCGGTCACGAGGACCGGGTCGTGGAGAAGGCTGTGTAGCTCCATTGTTTTGAGACGTTAACCCCCATAGCTCTTCCTTCTGGGATGCTTCTTCCATACCATTTTCTTGTTATGCTATCAGTCATACGAGGGGCAACAGTTTGCCGACTCGAATTTGGAGACGATACTATATTCCGTTAACTAATACATGATACATAATAAATGTATCTTAAAGCCATCATCTAAAAGCCATGGAATCTTGGCAGATCTAAGATCAAAAACAATGTCAAACCAATGAGAAATGTCAAACCAATCAGAGCCACATAAACCATCTTCATGTTTTCATGACGTCGCTGCATTTGGTGAAACTCTCCAATTCAAGTCAATGGTTCCCAGATGTTTCTTGACGACCGCCATGTGCCATGGTTTGATTCCTCAGGGGCAAGTGGCAGCCATGTTTGTGAGGCTCATGCGGAAGAGACTAGCATGTACGTACTTCCTCTGACGGCCTCTAGGTGGTTCACGGTAGAGACCAGCATGTAGTTCCTCTAGCGGCCTCTAGGTGGTTCACGGTAGAGACGAGCATGTAGTCCCTCTAACAGCCTCTAGGTGGTTCACGGTAGAGACTAGCATGTAGTTCCTCTAACGGCCTCTAGGTGGTTCACGGTAGAGACCAGCATGTAGTTCCTCTAACGGCCTCTAGGTGGTTCACGGTAGAGACTAGTGTGTAGTTCCTCTAACGGCCTCTAGGTGGTTCACGGTAGAGACTAGCATGTAGTTCCTCTAACGGCCTCTAGGTGGTTCACGGGAAATGGGAGCAGAAAGACCCCAATTCACAATTCCAACTCAACGGGATGAAATGTGATTAAATTCCCAAAACACAAAGTCGATTTTCTTCGTTAGGTCATTATAAAGTTAAGTTATTGAAAATGTGTATGTGGTGTTAAAAATAATCCCCGTTGAATAAGTGCAATAGGCAGCATACAACCTTCGTAGTGCGAAGGAGCGCATTTGTGAGCTGAAACTATAAGTTTCTAACTAGTACAGCTCCCAAAATACACAAAAAAACTGAAAAATATCTAGATGTTTGGAGGAGGGGGTATTTTACGGATCGAATACGAGTTACCGATAAACAAAAAAAATAATATTAATAAAAACACGCTAAAAAGCTACGTCCATATCGAGGGTTTCGGTCACCTGCTATGATGCCGTCCATCTGCTCGAGGGCCGCGGCCAACATCTCACTGGCGTCAGACATCATCTTCAACCTCCCCGACGAACCTGGGGGAAACAAACAAATTTAAGATAAAGACACAAAAACAGAACTACAGATTAGTGAGAGCAGAGGGTTGGAGAGTTATTGGTGATGGCCAGCGTAGATTCAAGTGCGCGCACACACACACACACACACACACACACACACACACACACACACACACACACACACACACACACACACACACACACACACACACACACACACACACACACACACACACACACACACACACACACACACACACACACACACACACACACACACACACACACACACGACGGTGGTCGTGATTCATTTGCTGCTTCGTTCTTCTCCGGATAAAGATGTTTGATCACACTTCCAATAATTCTACTTGTGGCAAGAATCCAAACAATAACAGTGAGTTCAGCTAATAAGAATGCTGAAATAGATCACCCCCCTTTCCCCTTGCATGTGCCATTCCATTACGGCCTCCATCGTAAGTATATTTCATGCTCAGACAAGCTATGATTTGTTGAATGTGATTTCATTACATGGAACCATGCAAATTTGACCATGAAAGGCCCTGCTTGTTATAGGCTATTGGAAGCACGGGACCTCAGTTTATGGGACCTATGTTTGAATAACAAGTATACACATCTTAAAAGCTGCGTTTATAGAGAACATAAAACCAAAACTGAAGTTACCAAGTGCACCCCTACTGAAAAGTATTCAATGTATACTTTTATAAAAAAAAACAACCTTATTGAGAATGTGAAGTTAAACCGGATGTCACACCAGGCCGACTGGTCCGTTGGAAGTCATGAAGCTGAAACAACCCCGTGAAGATTGGCATGGATACGATTTCCGGTTCCAACACTTGACTTTTATTTGGCTGTGACCACCGTGTCCACATGCGGCTCTCGGGTCTATAATGATGCAAGTGATGAAGAGCTCTGGCACACGGGGCGACTAAGGTGGTGGTTCTCATCTCGGACCTCTTTCCCAGCCAACACATTGTTAACGCCGGGCCAAGGGAGCAATCAGCGGCGAGGTAGGGGGGGGGGGGGGGGGGGGGGGGGGGAGAGCCTCCCTCAGAGGCTGTGGGAGGGGAGAGCCTCCCTCAGAGGCTGTGGGGGGGGGAGAGCCTCCCTCAGAGGCTGTGGGAGGGGAGAGCCTCCCTCAGAGGCTGTGGGGGGGGGGGAGAGCCTCCCTCAGAGGCTGTGGGGGGGGGGAGAGCCTCCCTCAGAGGCTGTGGGGGGGGGGGGGGGAGAGCCTCCCTCAGAGGCTGTGGGAGGGGGGGAGAGCCTCCCTCAGAGGCTGTGGGAGGGGAGAGCCTCCCTCAGAGGCTGTGGGAGAGTGTTGGGAGATCATCGCTAGTAGTGCAACCGGCCTGTCAGCCGTCAGCCTCCACACCTCAACCCTCAACCCCTGGTTCGAGACATCGAAGGGAGTTCTACAAACAAACAAGATGTCACGTGGGTTGTCGAAGGGAGGGCTAGAGGGCTGGTATCTGGAAGAATGGAGCCATTCTACCAGGGGGTCCTTTAGGGGGGGGGGGGGGGGAAGGGGGGGGGGGGAAGACTCTGGGAGAGATGGCATCCCCGGAATGTCAGTCTCCCACAAGCAAAAGTTGTGAACGCCGCGGCAGTCAAGAGTCGTCCGAAGAAGCGCTCCCCCCCCCCCCACCCCACCGATTCAAGACGGATGATGATGATGATGATGATGATGATGTCACAACCAGTTTCCCCTCGTGGGAATGTGGACCGCACGACCCGCCGGGACCTCGGGTCGTTGGATCGAGATGTGCGGCGTTGTGCTTGCAGGGAGAGTGTCAAATTGGAAAAAAAAAAAAAAATGAAAACATCTGGCTTGTCAGAAGGATAGTGATAAACAACATGGAAGAAGAGGAGGAAGAAGAAGAAGAAGAAGAGGAAAAACAATAGAAGGTTCCCTCTGCTTTCCCGTATTAAAACACAAGGCAGGGGTTCAGGGTTCAGGGGTTCAGGGTTCGGGGATTGAGGTTTCGGGGGAGAAAAAACACAAACAATCCTCTACTTTGTGTCCTCCCTCTCGTCGGGGGTCAGAAGGTCACACACCCACTCGGGCAATTAAATGCACATGTAATTAAACGGCTGGCCCCCGTTCGAGGCCTGAGGCCGAGGACTCATTGTATTACTAGCGGGGGTAATACAAGGGCCCACCGGTTCCATTTCCACGGAAACAAAAAAGGGTCCGATTTCTTCTCCACAAGGTTTGGCCACGTCCGTACAGTAAGAGCGCAGCACACACACACACACACACACACACACTCGGACGGGGAGAGAGAGCACGGCGATAACTGTGAGCCGATGTGTACCGCATCATATAACGTGGATTATGATAATTGAATTCACATGACACAAGAAAAAAACTGAATTGCTTAAGTGTTCAGATGAATGCGGCGGTTGAGAGCGAGAGCACAGGGGCCCACAGAGCTCACGATTCCCATGGAAAGGAAGGGGCGGGGGTGACGTCACAATTTCATCCAAAAAGGTATTTCCATAGTACCGTGGAAAGATATTCCACACCGTAGTAAAATAATAAGCTGGCCGCCGGTCTACTTCTGTGGGAAAGTCCTCAACTTTTTCCATCCAGCGTAGACGGGGGTGGCTAGGTGGCTAGCGTTCTAGTAGCTCTGCGTTGTGCTGGATTTTTACTCTGAAAGCTAATCTTTCGGACGGCGTACCGCTAGCTCAATGGTTTTTACGAAGACACCCGACGCCACTGATCACATGCATTCGTCACAACAATCTTTAAGGTCACGGCCAAAAAACGGTGAATAACGTGATCACCGGAATATGACTCACCGACTCATTAGTTGACGTTAATGTAATTTATACGATAAATAAATTGATGCAAAATCAAATCTGCATGGCCTGCAGGCGATGTGCTGTTTGAACCAAACTGAACAAAAACCAAATAGGCTTTCACCTTGTTTCAAAAAACATTGCTTCTTATGCCACATTCCCAGCCGGAATGTCCAACACAGGCAAAAGCCGGTAAGGACTAAGAAACATGTGAGTTTGCAGAGCTGCACCGGTGACTAGCCTAGCACAGGAGGGACACACACACACACACACACACACACACACACACACACACACACACACACACACACACACACACACACACACACACACACACACACACACACACACACACACACACACCACACACACACACACACACACACACACACACACACACACACACACACACACACACACACACACACACACACACACACACACACACACACACACAGCTTATCTTCCCCAACACTCGACCACTGAATCCAAAACACAGTGGCGAGAAGTGAACCCCCACACCACAGACAGGCTCCAAAACAAACCCAAACCCGCCAGACAAATCTGGGTCGATTTGACCATTTTCTAAAATAACTCGTGGTTTTCACATTAAAACCATTTGTTTGGCAGGTAGATTTGACATGTACAGGTGTTTTCTGGCCGGTACGTCGCACATTTGGAAAAGTTAGTTTCTGATCCCCACACCGTGGGACATTCCGGAGACCGGGGAGCAGGAATGTCCCACACCCCAAACCACCCCCTGACCTGCCTCCCGCTCTCTGCTCCCCTCCCCCTCCCCCCCCCTCCTCCCCCCCCTTCACACTAGTGCCTGGCACTGACATCACTCCCCTCGACACAACTCAAACAAAAATGGCGTACCTCCAGTTCCCATAGGCGAGGCAAAACAAACACGGGCACCCCCCCCCAACCACAGGGCAGAACCACATGGTCCAGTCGTTAAACTGAAGGTTTGACAATATATCCTGGGAATCCAAAAAGACACTTTCTGCATTGGTTTCAACGAAAGCGCTCGCTCGCTCGCTCTCTCTCTCTCTCTCTCTCTCTCTCTCTCTCTCTCTCTCTCTCTCTCTCTCTCTCTCTCTCTCTCTCTCTCTCTCTCTCTCTCTCTCTCTCTCTCTCTCTCTCTCTCTCTCCTCTCTCTCTCTCTCTCTCTCTCTCTCTCTCTCTCTCTCTCTCTCTCTCTCTCTCTCTCTCTCTCTCTCTCTCTCTCTCTCTCTCTCTCTCTCTCTCTCTCTCTCTCTCTCTCTCTCTCTCTCTCTCTCTCTCTCTCTCTCTCTCTCTCTCTCTCTCTCTCTCTCTCTCTCTCTCTCTCACACACACACTCTCACACACACACCAGATGGGAGAGCTTTAGGAGGGGGGGGGAAGGCATGCTGTGTTTGGAGAGAAAACAGAACAGGTCTAAGGTGGTGCGACCCTGGTATAGAGTCACCACACACACACACACACACACACACACACACACACACACACACACACACACACACACACACACACACACACACACACACACACACACACACACACACACACACACACACACACACACACACACACACACACACACACACACACACACACACACACACACACACACACACACACACACACACACACACACACACACACACACACACCTGTGTTACAGATGTGACCGTCCATCTAGAGTGGCTCACTTCACTTGACTGCGTTAGCTTTGTGTCCAACATATGCTAGGCTATGGCTATGGACTATAAGTCTTCTTAGAGGACAACTTTTGTGATTTTTTTGTTGCTTATTCTCAGGTGCCAGAGCATTAGCTCCAAAACGCAACTTAAAAACCTTTTAGATAAAGCAAAACTGAATCTATGTATGCGTGTATGTCTGGGAATAAAGTACATTAAAACAAGAATTCTGCTTCTTTTACCAGCTGTTACTAAACAGCGATATTTTGTTGCAAATAACCATTTATTCTTCTTCTTCTTCTAGTGAGGGCTATGTGTTGTTATTGCCGTCGGGCCTCCCTGTATCGTCACATACAGCCCAGATGACAAAAGTAGCATCGGTAATTTGTTTTTCTGCAGCTAACGTTCTGGCACATGGGAATTTTTCATTAGCGAGCGAATGGTAACCGCTACCGGGGCATTTACAGGGACCATCTCGTCCGATAAACCTGTAAATAACCAATTCTCCAGCCAACAGGAGGTCTGGCATGCTGTTGGCCGACGGTGTGATATCAAGTAATGGCTATGGGGCCCTATAAGGCGATAAAGCGTTTGTTTAAAGGATGATGGGGGGCCTAAACAAAAAAAAGTACAAGCCGTACAAGGCCTTGCTTTGAATCGAGAGATTGTTACGGAAAGCCGCGCACACACACACACACACACACACACACACACACACACACACACACACACACACACACACACACACACACACACACACACACACACACACACACACACACACACACACACACACACACACACACACACACACACACACACACACACACACACACACACACACACACACACACACCTTTGTCTGTGTAGTCACATGGTAGGTAGGAAAAGGGGGGGGGGGTATTTTTCACATGGCCCTACTAATCATTACAGCATCGAGAGTCGGGAGAACCTTAAACAAATATGACGTAAGGTTGGATTTGGGGCCAGAACCGGCCAACACACAACTCATATCGACTGACATCGACGTTTTACCGGGCGTTAGGATTTGCTATCAAGGGATACCCAATTCTACCTTGACTTAATAATGTAAACTGGTGTTCAACTTGCTTTCACTTGTTTTAAGCCACATGGGGCTCTGAGTCTGGCAGAGCTGCTGTGTTTGGCTCACTGGACGGATGGATTTGTATTGGGACTCGGGAAAGGGTAAACATGGGCCTAAGCCAAGCCAAGCACAGCCACATCTGAATGGAGATGACCTTCACTCCGACATGACAGGAAGCTACTTCCTGGCCCTTCCCTCCTGCACCACCTTTATGAAAACTCTATCCCCACCAAACGAGAGAGAGATCATTTGAGCCTCAACTGATCTAACTCTCTAGGCTGTAAAAGGGTTATGTGTAATATAAAACACACCACACACACACACACACACACACACACACACACGTTCAGTAAGCCAACTAATAATGGGGGTTTCATATCCATATCATCATCCCACACATATATGCAACACAAACCAAATCTCATCAACGATGAAACATATTTAATAAAAAAATATTCGAGAATGCCAGAGACACATATAGGACTATAACATGAACCCAGATCATATTCTAAAAGGGGTTCCATCGCACAATACGGGGATGAAATTGGGTCAATTTAAGCCAATTAACTGTTGACACACAAACCATGCCGTACACTCCTCCTATACTCAGTGGTTACTCTGGAGCCCAATAACAAAACAACTGGATGTGGAACTTGTTTGCCTTCCAGAATCCAGATGTTACACATGCAGGTCGACTTTAAAAGCATCGACTAGAATGCGTTCAGTCCTATTGAAACACCAGAGATTGAAAAATGAGTGTAAAACCTTTAGTTTCGGGCTATGAATGATGAAGTCAGCTCCAATGAGTGAGGCGAAAGGAGACCCATGTCACCACAATGACGAACCTTTGACTATCCAACTAACTTCGCTTTGCTTTGTGTGTCCTTCCTGGGAGCTACTATAATAACCCTTTTCTTTGTGCGTTCGTTCCACTTTAAATTTCCTTTAAACTCCCCCTCGTTAGTATTTAAACTAATACCCCGAACGACCTCTCTGCACAATAATGTACATATTAAATTAAAAAAAACATCAACTCAACTTACCAACTTGGGAAAAAGTGGACGTGTGAGTGAACGTCTGCAGCCCTGATCCCCAACAGTTAACTTCTACTCCTCATCGCTGTGTGGAGACACCTTTGGTTTCCACTCAACTTCTGGACAAACTCAACTCAACTCCCCGTTTCCAACTTTTCCAGACGCTCTGCGATCTCTGGTGGCTGCAAGACTGCGTTCAACTGCGCATGCGCGTTAAAGAGCCAATCAAAAAAGCGTCCGAATACTATATATATATATACTACTACTACTACAAGATACAAGATACTAGATGTTTTATTTGCCATATGCAACAAGTACATTGGAATGCTTACTCCCCATTCCCTCCCGCAGTTTACATGTTCAAAACAATACCATAATAATAAAAATATAAATAATATATACAATAAAAATAAACCAAAAGAGCAGCAAAGTGACTGTTAAATGATATGTACATACTCTTCTCCTTACTCTGAAAGATCTGAGTCAGTCATTGTGCGTGGGTTGTATTGTGTGTTTATTTTTGTTTATTTTGTAATCTCACAGAGATGTTAATTAATTGAATGTTATGTTATTCACCTATATTTATAGTATACCAACCTGTATGGAAACACTGGCTACTTTTTTCCTACAGCCTATTTTGTTCTTAATATGAAGGAGGATTATCACAAAGGCTGTGTACTAGCAACACAAATATGAACCAAATATCAACCGTATTATTCAGAACAAATAGGCAGAAGCTGACAATATACTCGCCAATTACATAGGCCATAAAAGTTAATTTAGTACATTTTCAAGATTCAAGATACAAGATTTTTTATTGGCCATCTGCAACAAGTACAAACTGAATGCTTCCCTCCCGCAGTTTACATGTTCAAAACACTTTACTATACAATGTACTGTACACAATAAAAGTGACTGATGGATAATATGTGCATGTGTTGAATTGTACAAAAAGCATTTAAAAAGCATTTTAAAGTGCCAGTAGTGCAGCAGCATCATGAGTACAGTGCAGTACAGAGCTGTAACTGTGATGAGTCCATAAAGTCCAGTAAAGGTATGACAGAGTAATGTTAATGACATGTTATGATAGAGTAATGTTAATGACATGTTATGATAGAGTAATGTTAATGACATGTTATGATAGTGTAATGTTAATGACATGTTATGACAGTGTAATGTTAATGACATGTTATGATAATGTTATGACATGTTATGATAATGTAATGTTAATGACATGTTATGACAGTGTAATGTTAATGACATGTTATGATAATGTTATGACATGTTATGATAATGTAATGTTAATGACATGTTATGATAGTGTAATGTTAATGACATGTTATGATAGTGTAATGTTAATGACATGTTATGATAGTGTAATGTTAAAGACATGTTATGACAGTGTTATGTTAATGACATGTTATGATAGTGTAACGTTAATGACATGTTATGACAGTGTTATGTTAATGACATGTTATGATAGTGTAATGTTAATGACATGTTATGATAGTGTAATGTTAATGACATGTTATGATAGTGTAATGCTAATGACAATGTTATAATAGTGTAATGTTAATGACATGTTATGATAGTGTAACGTTAATGACATGTTATGACAGTGTTATGTTAATGACATGTTATGATAGTGTAACGTTAATGACATGTTATGATAGTGTAATGTTAATGACATGTTATGACAGTGTTATGTTAATGACATGTTATGATAGTGTAATGTTAATGACATGTTATGATAGTGTAATGTTAATGACATGTTATGATAGTGTAACGTTAATGACATGTTATGATAGTGGCAGCACTCCTAGCAGGTCAGTAGGTCACTGCCTGTGGATAAAAACTATCCTTAAACCTGGTAGTCCTTGCTGTACGGATGTTGCGGAACCGATGACCGGATGGTAGGGGGGAGAAGAGATGGTGATCAGTGTGTATTTTGTTGTATAAAATGAGTACATCTTCAGAGCTGGCACTAACATTCCCTTGACATTGTACACTGTACCTTTTACATGTGACAAATAAACCGAATCTGAATCTGAAATATGTTTTCCTCACAACTCAAATCAGAATCAAAGCCCATATAGTCTTCTCCGGGGCCCTTGTCCTGAGCAGGTCAACCGCCAGGTGGGGGTAGAGAGTCGTTCTTGCTGGTGACGCACCGCCACAGCACGACGTCAACGCCGCCTGTTAAGCCACTTTATATGACTATTATATAAATGTGACCTACATTTCATTCCGTTATATATCTTACATATATCTTGGTAAAGTATTGAAGCAATTGACGGCTAGCGGGCGAGTTGAAGTATAGCCCTGCTGTCACAGAAGCCTTATTATATATTAATTAAACTAATATCCAGTCGTTTTAATATTGGTTTACCAAGTGAGTCATGCTTTCAAACAGACCATTCAAAAATAATAGTTAGTTAGATAATTTGTTTAAATTTAATTAACAAAATTAATAAACACATTTAATAGCCAGGCATATTTCTGTTGTGTTTTAAACATTATAATATGCTTAAACAATTAACGAGTTGGTTTTTGTATTGTTTTGCAACAGCCATTGAGGCTGTAGTTTAAAACCACGACCAAACCCCACCCACCCTTCGGCTGTAGTTTATACAGTATGTCGTTTATTAAATAATATACCAACGGAGTTGTGCTGTCCGACAAACGAAATTCGGGAACAATTTTGAATTTAGAAACAAGTTTTTCGGTGTACTTTCGTTAACAATATGTTATACTCGTTCCTTTCCCATACTGGACAACATAGACGCTATGATGCTGCGGTCACCATGGCAACCCCGGGGAACACCGGTGCGGTGTTCCCCGGGGTTGCCATGGTGACCGCAGCATCATTGTCAATGGTTTATGACCTCTTTTGTCTCTTTTATTTCCCCAAAAGCCGGAGGAGAAATGTGACTGATCCACACACTGGATTTATGGGAGATATATGCTCCGATAGGGCGATCCGTAATAACTCACACACACACACACACAACTGTATCGATCCCGTGGTTGTGTTGTCAATCTGTGTGTGTGTGTGTGTGTGTGTGTGTGTGTGTGTGTGTGTGTGTGTGTGTGTGTGTGTGTGTGTGTGTGTGTGTGTGTGTGTGTGTGTGTGTGTGTGTGTGTGTGTGTGTGTGTGTGTGTGTGTGTCTCCTATAGCTAGAGTTAGCGTCTGCGTCTCTGTGGAGGCCTATAGCCTTCCAGTGGCGGCTGGCCCATAGGGGGCGATGGGGCGCCGCCCCCCCTAAACCACAACCACAACATGTTGCGCAACATAATATGCTTTTCCTAGTACCCATATGCCTAGTACACTGTGGCCGTGTTCCATTTCAGGGTCTGCAGCCTTAAGGGCGCATTTGAATGACAATGCTGGGGGGGGCTGTAGAGAAATAGCCCCACGGAGGCGGGTCTCTGTAGCAGTTTAGCCAATTGCTGATTGAAGATATAAACAAGTGACATAAAATGTAGCCAATCAGCGTCCTCAAAACGTCTTCCGGAGGGTGCTTTTCAAACAGCCCTCCCGGAAGACTTTGGAGCATCGAGCATCCAGCATCGTCATCTGTGTGCGTCACAGTGTACTACTAGGAGAAGCATATTATGCTCTGTCTCTGCGGGTGCCATTTTAACTACAACAAGTTCAACAATGGCGAGCGTGAGCACTACCCCAAGACTCAACCCGGTCCCTAACTCGGTGAGCACTACCCCAAGACTCAACCCGGTCCCTAACTCGGTGACATCTCTCATTCAAGAGCCGTTTCAACTAATTTATTGAAGTGTAATCAACTTGACACTAAATGTTGAATCAACTTGACTAAACTTAACTCAGTCAAAGCAACAAGATGACTTGACTTAGTCAAGTTGAGTCAACAAATCATTTTTAACAGTGTAGCTGTTCAACTTGATGAAGGCTACAGGATAGGGATCTGTCAACACAATGAGGAGGTGGACAAAAACACATCCTGTCTAAAAGAATAGACTGTGTGAAGTTCTGTGGTGCCTTTGAGCTGGCCTTGCGTGGCCATGATGAAAGTGATGGACAGAAGGGCGACATTTCAATACAAAAAGTAATTGTATATAATGTAATTAACAATATGTAATTGTAAATTAAAAAAATGGTATAGCCCCCCCTGGTGAAAAATGCACCAGCCGCCACTGGCCTTAGCCTTATGGGAAGAATACCGTCTCTCTCTCTCTCTCTCTCTCTCTCTCTCTCTCTCTCTCTCTCTCTCTCTCTCTCTCTCTCTCTCTCTCTCTCTCTCTCTCTCTCTCTCTCTCAGCCAGCGGCACCAACCATGAACAATATTAATATTAATAATACAGCTATAGTTATATTTTAGAGAGCCTCCCCCAAATTTCACAAACCATGTTCCCAGGGGAGCTCATGTCACCACTAGGGGAGCTATAGCTCCCCCTGCTCCCCTCCAGTTCGCACCCTGTATATATATATATAATTGTATATTATGTAGTGTATCTGTGAGGAAGGCGAGAGGTGAACGTGTTGAATCACAGTTACATCACAACATGCTGTGTTGCGCTGTCTTGCCCTTTGGATAACTCGTCTCTCTCTTCTCATGTCCTGCTTCTGGAACATTGAACATCGTACGATGATGATCACGTGGTCACACCACATAGAGCGTCGGGAATGGGGAGTAAGCGCCTTGTGTATTGCACTTGTTGCAAATGGAAAATCCAACCATGTTGAATCTTGAATGTCTCGAAGCAATGATGAAGCAATGGTGTGTGCGTGTGTGCGTGCGTGCGTGTGTGTGTGCGTGTGTGTGTGTGTGGCTGGCTGTGTGTGTCACGTTGTTTTATCGCAACCTTGAGAACCTCTAATGACGTCTGTGTGTTGTTCTGAATGGGCGCAACCAACGCGTTCTGCCGTCTTTAGAGAATTCAGCGTCATTATGTAGAACTTCGGAACCGGGGTGGAAAAACAACAACAACAACTTATAAAAGTAAATAAAAACACAGCCCCATGTCATCATCCAGATAGGCGGCAAACAGGTCGCAGAGATTGGGCCGCGTTGGGATGTGTGGCGTCACCCACCTGACAGCGTGGTAATTAACCAGACAGATCCCTCTCTCTGACAGGTCCCACACCTCACACACACACACACACACACACACACACACACACACACACACACACACATACACACACACACACACACATATACATATACACACACACACACACACAGACTCACACGCACACATACACACACGCGCACATACACACATACACACGCGCACACACACACACACACACACACACACACATAGACTCACACGCACACATACACACACGCGCACATACACACACGCGCACATACACACACGCGCACACACACACACACACACACACACACACACACACAGACTCACACACGCACATACACACATAGACTCACACGCACACATACACACACGCGCACATACACACACACACACATACACATACACGCACAGACACACACGCGCACATACACACACACAGACTCACACACGCACATACACACACACACACACACACAAACACACACACACACACACACAGACTCACACACGCACATACACACACACACACAATCCCCCACTGACAGGGGCCAACTCCCTGTCCTTTGCAAACACACACACACACACACACACACACACACACACACACACACACACACACACACATATTTGGTGTTTTGCCATTTATTATTGCAATGGTCCATGTCTAGTGAGTTTGTCAGTATATGAGGTATAGATGAGGTAATGTGTGGTTGGTTGTCGTCATATACAAAATATCCACCTCCACCTCTGGCTCACACTCTCTCTCTCTCTCTCTCTCTCTCTCTCTCTCTCTCTCTCTCTCTCTCTCTCTCTCTCTCTCACCCACGTCTGGCTCACACTCGCTCAACGCAATGGCCATGGCCCTCCACACTGCCCTTTCCCACCTGGAGGGAAAGAACTGTTATGTGCGAATGCTGTTTGTGGACTACAGCTCAGCGTTCAACATGATAGTTCCTGCCAAGCTCGACACCAAGCTTAGAGGCCTAGGCGTGGCCCCCATCCACGTGCAGCTGGATACTGGACCTCCTGTCGGACCGCCGCCAGGTGGTGAGGATGGGCAGCACCACCTCAGAGCCACTGACCCTCAACACGGGAGCCCCCCAGGGATGCGTGCTGAGCCCTCTCCTCTACTCCCTCTACACCCACGACTGCATGGCTATGCACAGCTCCAACGTCATCATCAAGTTTGCTGATGACACGACAGTCTTCGCCTGATCGCGGGCGACGACAAGACAGCCTACAGGGAGGAGGTCAGATCGCTGGAGCAGTGGTGCCAGGAGAACAGCCTCGCCCTCAATGTCAAGAAGACCAAGGAGCTGATCGTGGACTTCAGGAAGCAGAGAGGAGAGCACAGCCCTATCTCCATCAACGGTGTTGAAGTAGAGAGGGTCAGCAGCTTCAAGTTCCTCTGTGTTCCTCAGGAGTCTGAGGAAATTCAGCATGGGCCCCCGCATCCTGAGAACATTCTATAACGGCACCATGGAGAGTGTTCTTAAAGGGTGTATCACCGCCCGGTACGGGAACTGCACCGCACGCTTCAAAGGGTGGTGCGGACGGCCCAATATATCGTTGGAGGTGAGCTCCCCTCCCTCCTGGATATATACAACCAGTGGTGCGTGGTCAAGGCCAAACGCATCATAAATGACAATGCCCACCCCAGCCACGAACTGTATTCACTTTTACCGTCAGGCAGGCGATACCGCAGTATCAAGTGCCGTACAAATAGGCAGAGATAGCTTCCACAGTCAGGCCATCAGGCTGCTGAACAAGGGCGTATAGCATATAACAATGTATATTTTATTACATTGATTTATACATATTGCTCTTTTTCTGTGCCGATATATTGCATTTTCTAAATTGCATTTTTATTTTTATTTTTTAACTTTATTCTATTATATTTTTATTATATTTTGATCTATTTTTATCTTACTTTTATAACTGCTGTCTGTCGTCGGGTATTGCGCATAAGATTTTCACACCACTCTCTCTATACCCCCTCTCTCCCTCTCTCTCTCTCTCCCCCCCTCTCTCTCTCTCTCTCTCTCTCTCTCTCTCTCTCTCTCTCTCTCTCTCTCTCTCTCTCTCCCCCCCCTCTCGCTCTCTCTCTCTCTCTCTCTCTCTCTCTCTCTCTCTCTCTCTCTCTCTCTCTCTCTCTCTCTCTCTCTCTCTCTCTCTCTCTCTCTCTCTCTCTCTGCCCCCCCCTCTCACCAAACATGACTTTGCTGAAACTTATTCAGGATTTAGTTTTTGTTTGTGGTTCTCAAGGGGTGAGCATTGAACACTGGCATCCGAAAACACTATCCTCCTCCTCCTCCTCCTCCTCACCTCCTCTCATCTCTTGGTAGACACCCCTCTCTTCATCTCTCCTCCTCCTCATCCCTCTCATCCCTTCCTCCTCACCCCCTTCGTCCTCTCTCTCCTCCTCACACTCTCCTCCTCCTCCTCTTCTTCACCCCTCTCATCTCTTCCTCCTCACCCCTCTCTTCCTCTATCCTCCTCATCCTCTCCTCCTCCCCCTCCTCCTTTTCCTCCTTCTCTCCCTCCTTCTCCTTCTCCTCATCTATATCTCTAAAGACGAGCAAAAGAGAGGGAGAGAGAAAGAGAGATAGAGAGAGAGAAAGAGAGAGAGAGAGAGAGAGAGAGAGAGAGAGGGGAGAGAGAGAGAGAGAGTGAGTCAGTCAGTGAAAGATAGATAGAGAGAGAGAGAGAGAGAGAGAGAGAGAGAGAGAGAGAGAGAGAGAGAGAGTGAGTGAGTCAGTGAAAGATAGAGAGAGAGAGAGAGAGTGAGTCAGTCAGTCAAGTCATGTCAAATATAAGCAATGGGTGAAAATCTTATGTGCAATACCGACGACAGACAGCAGTTATAAAAATAAAAATAATAGAATAAAAAATAAGTAAAAAGTACAAACTGTATAAAGTTAAATATATAAAATATAAAAGTACGTATATAAAATGCAATATATTAGCACAAAAAGAGCAATATATACATATAAATCAATGTAATAAAATATACATTGTTATATGCTATACGCCCTTGTTCAGCAGCCTGATGGCCTGACTGTGGAAGCTATCTCTAAGCCTATTTTGCACTTGATACTGCGGTATCGCCTGCCTGACGGTAACAGTGAGTACAGTTGGTGGCTGGTGGGCAATGTCTTTATGATGCGTTTGGCCTTGGCCACGCAACGCTGGTTGTATATATCCAGGAGGGAGGGGAGCTCACCTCCAACGATATACTGGGCCGTCCGCACCACCCTTTGAAGCGCTCTGCGCTCGAGTGCGGCGCAGTTCCCGTACCGGGCGGTGATACACCCTGTAAGAACACTCTCCATGGTGCCGTTATAGAATGTTCTCAGGATGCGGGGGCCCATGCTGAATTTCTTCAGACGCCTGAGGAAATACAGGCGTTGTTGGGCCCTTTTCACCACGTGTGTGGTGTGCGTGGACCATGTAAGGTCCTCGGAGATGTGCACGCCGAGGAACTTGAAGCTGCTGACCCTCTCAACTGCCACGCCGTCGATGGAGATAGGGCCGTGCTCTCCCCTCTGCTTCCTGAAGTGAAAGAGAGAGAGAGAGAGAGAGAGAGAGAGAGAGAGAGAGAGAGAGAGAGAGAGAGAGAGAGAGAGAGAGAGAGAGAGTGAAAGAGACCACAAATAGTCTGATGACTGACTCTGAACTCATCAATGACGACGAGAACCCGGCACTGACGTCCCATAATTAGTATCCAGCAAGTAGTACACACACACACACACACACACACACACACACACATGCGCAGAGACACACACACAGACAGACAGACACACACACACACACACACACTGTGAGCTGAACCGGAAAGAATCCGAGCCAGCCATCTCCTTCCACCATATGGATGGAGGGAGCAGGATAGCCCCGCATGTTTGACTACCAAACTGAACTAAATAGACCGTTTGTTCACCAGAAAAGTACTTCAGTGCTTTCTTTGCTCGAGACACTTAGCAGCTAGCCTACAGTTGTAATAAAAGTAGCATTAAGCTACACCACACACACACACACACACACACACACACACACACACTCCCTTCTCCCTCCCCTAAGGAGAACCTGCAGCTCCTTTGTGCGGAACGACACCTGCTGGCTCTATGTTGCTACCTCATTCGGAGATAGAGACTCGGTTATTACATTCTAAAATCGATATGGATTTTACCACGTGTGATAACTAGGTCAATCAACCAGCCTCCATCCCAGTGGACTGTACCAACTGGTAGGCGCATCTGGGGGGGGACACTCCCACTGTGTGATGTCACTGCTTGGTGATATAATAGGGGCCCTTTAAGTTACATTTATCAGCAGGAAACAATAAAAATATGATACATGGCGACAAATCTTTGGCTGAAGGCCAAACCCTTGTAAATAATCAATAGTGTGCGACGGAATAAAATACACGTTTACCAAAAAAAAATGTAAGAAGAAGATTTCATCGAAAAATCTACTGGGATTTCATTAGGGATGAGTGGAGATCGGGGCTTCATCTAAACTCATTGAGTTAACGCTAGGCTAAATGCTATCAGTGGGTAAAGAAATACCCCAGTTGTCCTCTCTCTGGACGGAGGATCCAATTAATCTGCCACCCCCTCCTCGTCTGTTGTTATGACAACTCAACTGATGGATGCCATGTGACATGCTTCTGCCATAACCAAATTTATGTTTATGTTCAGCCTGTGGGATAGGTTATTGTATTAAATATGTCCTTGCTTTCAACATTTCAAGTTCGTTTTTTTTGACTGTTCAAGATTCAAGATTGTTTATTTTGCCACATGTAACAAGTATACTGGAATGCTTACTCCCCATTTCCCCCTGCATAAGCAATACTATACTACACTACACTATACTATACTAAGTAATACTATGCAATACTATACTATACTATACTATACTATACTGAACTACACTATACTATACTATACTATGTAATGCTATACTATACTATACTATACTATACTATACTATACTATACTATACTATACTATACTATACTATGTAATACTATGCAATACTATACTATACTATACTGAACTACACTATACTATACTATGTAATGCTATACTATACTATACTATACTATACTATACTGAACTACACTATACTATACTATACTATGTAATACTATGCAATACTATACTATACTATACTATACTATACTGAACTACACTATACTATACTATACTATACTATACTAATGTAATGCTATACAATTCTATACTATACTATACTATACTATACTATACTATACTATACTATACTACACTACACTATACTATACTATACTATACTATACAATACTATACTATACAATACTATACTATACTATACTATGTAATACTATGCAATACTATGCAATACTATACTATACTATACTATACTATACTATACTATACAATACCATACTATACTATACTATACTATACTATACTATACTATGCTATACAATACTATACTATACTATACTATACTATACTATACTACACTATACTATACAATACTATACTATACTATACTATACTATACTATACTATACTATGCTATACAATACTATACTATACTATACTATACTATACTATACAATACTATACTATACTATACTATACTATACTATACTATACTATACTATACTATGTAATACTATACTATACTATACTATACTATACTATACTATACTATACTATACTATACTATAAACAACAATATATATATTATATTCTATATACTATAAACAACACTATACTATAACAATAATATACACAATAATAAATAACTATAAGAATGATAAACGTATATAAAAGCACATTTTAAAGTGACAGTAGTGCAGCTCGTCTCTACAGTGCCACGGTAGAAGGTCACATGCCATGTGTGTGTGTGTGTTTGTGTGTATTAGGGTGTGTGTGTGTGTGTGTGTGTGTATTAGGGTGTGTGTGGTGTGTGTGGGGTGTGTGGTGTGTGTGTATTAGGGTGTGTGTGTGTGGTGTGTGTGTGTGTGTGTGTGGTGTGATTAGGGTGTGTGTGTGTGTGTGTTTGTGTGTATTAGGGTGTGTGTGTGTTTGAGTTGCTGTGTGTGTGTGTGAGTCTTTGGGTGACTTTCATGTCTATTTTGTACTCACACATATCAGCAGTTCATCAAAAACAATGACGCTTTTCAATCTTCATTTAGCGGGTGTGTTTAACGGCTGAGTCAGAGAGAACAAATCCATTCAATTCCAGTTTTATGAACAGGGTAGATTGATGCAAAATCCTCATAATAATAATAATAATAATAATAATAATAATAATAATCAAATAAAAATAAAGTATTGACTGTGTAGGCAATATAGCATATAGCATAACATATACAGTATATAGCATAACATGTAAGTAAGTAAAGTAACATTTATTTAGAGTTTTATCGAGCACTTTTCACAGAACAAAAGTCACATGGTACAGCAATAAATACATAAAAACACAAAAGAAGACACCGTAAAATAGAGTTACCCAAACGCCAAACGTCTAAACGGCTACGTCTTTAGCTGCCCTTTTAAAAATGGCCCACAGATTCAGCCTAAACCTCAGAGGAGCGGGGACGGTGTTCCGTAGCTCGGGTGCTTAGGTTGCCTGAAAGGCTCAGTCTCCAGGGGTTTTAAGCGGGTAAACGTGGGGCAGATAGTTGGTTGAGATGATTTCACCTGAGCGAGCTGAGAAGCGGGAGTGAAGTAGGTCAGCCAATGTAAGCAGGAGGGGGGTCTGACCCTGAAGAGCTCCGAGCTCTGAGGGGGAGGATTGTGAACTGAATCCTTTAATCAACGGCGAGCCAGTGAAGAGGCTTGAGCACAGGGGGTCGTGAGAGACAGTCACACTTGACCCTAGTAAGCAGCCTTGCGGCAGCAAGGCCACTAAGTGAACGAGGCCCATATGTTATGCCTGTGTGAGTCAGTGCAAGTCAGTGCAAGAGACATACATTGCAATTCATTTCACGGCTAACTTTCCCAACAAGCAGAGTGCGCTAATAGATAAAAGCTTGCTTGAACCTTTTGTCAGCTAGTTAGTGCTCATC
>CM051022.1:15252474-15292474 GCA_027704905.1 Muraenolepis orangiensis | reverse complement strand
CACACACACACACACACACACACACACACACACACACACACACACACACACACACACACACACACAGGTACAACAAGAACAACAAAAGGTGTTGATGAATTTCCCCCGGTATGAATTGTATTTGTTTTGTTCATTAAAACAGGAAAAAAAAAACGTACAGTAACAGGACGCCATCGTCAAAAATGGATGTTACATTGTGTTTGCGAAGCTACCTCGCTCTACCTGTTAGCTAGAAGATTCTCTGAATTCAATGAATGGAAAGTGCACACCAGTCAAGTCAACGACACGCGCGGGTGAATAGAGGACGAAGTGTGAATCGGTTTTCAGATGAAACCTTGAGTTCAACAGACGACTTACTTAGAACCGACATGCGGGATGGGAAAAAAAACGGCAAAGCAATCTCTCCATCACTCTTTTCCGTTGCTGTTATGTATTATTATCAAATGTCTTTCCCTCTTAAAGTAACCTGAAAATGACTTTCATTCATGTCTTTATAGATTGCCGGTGGGGTCGATCGTGCATTTATATTTCTGTGCGCGTTACATACTGAAAAGTCAGAGTCAAGTGTGGTGAATCTATTCCATGGAGGGAGAACCCAACCGAATTATCGTCACGGTAACGTGTCCAAACGGGGGCACTGGTGCACATCATGAATATTATGGGAAATGGTCAGATGTTTCTTGTGGTCACCATTATTTAGGAATCGACGGAGCCCCTATAGTTTTTATCTTGTGCGCACAAATAACTTGTGTGAAGCGGAATCCCTAGATATTATGGAATAACTGCATATTATTGCTGTTTTAGCCTACGGGCTATACCTATCATTCGTGTGTCATCGGTAGCAATGAACGAATTTGCAAAGTGATCTATTTTTTTATTTGAAATAGATGGATGGATTGACTGGAATCGTATCACCCAGACGGTCAAATCCCCTGTCAAGAAGCCCCGCCCTTGTACATCTCATAGCATCAGGACAGTTTGCAGTTGTTTTTTTGCTCTTCATAGGTCTGTTCATGTCACCTGAAGGAGGTTGTTCATCGTCTTCTAATGGCACGCTGATTGGGTCATTTCTTTCATTAGGGAGAGCCGTGTACCTTTTCCAGCTTATTTTGTGTGAGGTCGCAGTTAACTGAAAGCAAATGAAAAACCGGACGACGTCGCTCCGCACCCGGCGGACGACGCCGCTCCGCACCCGGCTGACGACGTCGCTCCGCACCCGGCTGACGACGTCGCTCCGCACCCGGCTGACGACGCCGCTCCGCACCCGGCTGACGACGTCGCTCCGCACCCGGCTGACGACGTCGCTCCGCACCCGGCTGACGACGCCGCTCCGCACCCGGCTGACGACGTCGCTCCGCACCCGGCTGACGACGTCGCTCCGCACCCGGCTGACGGCGCCGCTCCGCACCCGGCTGACGACGTCGCTCCGCACCCGGCTGACGACGTCGCTCCGCACCCGCTTGAGGACGTCGCTCCGCACCCGCTTGAGGACGTCGCTCCGCATTTGCCTGAGGACGTCGCTCCGCACCCGCTTGAGGACGTCGCTCCGCACCCGCTTGAGGACGTCGCTCCGCATTCGCCGGAGGACGTCGCTCCGCATCCGCCTGAGGACGTCGCTCCGCACCCAGCTGACGACGTCGCTCCGCACCCGACTGAGGACGTCGCTCCGCACCCGTCTGAGGATGTCAAGCGGCCCCCGTCTGCTGACGCCGCGCCGTACCCGCCTGACGACGTCGCTCCGCACCCGCTTGAGGACGTCGCTCCGCACCCGCTTGAGGACGTCGCTCCGCATTCGCCGGAGGACGTCGCTCCGCATTCGCCGGAGGACGTCGCTCCGCATCCGCCTGAGGACGTCGCTCCGCACCCAGCTGACGACGTCGCTCCGCACCCGTCTGAGGACGTCAAGCGGCCCCCGTCTGCTGACGCCGCACCGTACCCGCCCGACGGCGTCACGCAGCCCCCGTCTGCTGACGCCGCGCCGTACCCGCCTGACGACGTCACGCAGCCCCCGTCTGCTGACGCCGCGCCGGATCCGCCCGACGACGTCACGCAGCCCCCGTCTGCTGACGCCGCGCCGTACACGCCTGACGACGTCACGCAGCCCCCGTCTGCTGACGCCGCGCCGTACCCGCCTGACGACGTCAAGCGGCCCCCGTCTGCTGACGCCGCGCCGTATCCGCCCGACGACGTCACGCAGCCTCCGTCTGCTGACGCCGCGCCGGATCCGCCCGACGACGTCACGCAGCCCCCGTCTGCTGACGCCGCGCCGTACCCGCCCGACGACGTCACGCAGCCCCCGTCTGCTGACGCCGCACCGTACCCGCCCGACGGCGTCACGCAGCCCCCGTCTGCTGACGGCGCGCCGTACCCGCCTGATGACGTCAAGCGGCCCCCGTCTGCTGACGCCGCGCCGTACCCGCCTGACGACGTCACGCAGCCCCCGTCTGCTGACGCCGCGCCGGATCCGCCCGACGACGTCACGCAGCCCCCGTCTGCTGACGCCGCGCCGTACACGCCCGACGACGTCACGCAGCCCCCGTCTGCTGACGCCGCGCCGTACCCGCCTGACGACGTCAAGCGGCCCCCGTCTGCTGACGCCGCGCCGTATCCGCCCGACGACGTCACGCAGCCTCCGTCTGCTGACGCCGCGCCGGATCCGCCCGACGACGTCACGCAGCCCCCGTCTGCTGACGCCGCGCCGTACCCGCCCGACGACGTCACGCAGCCCCTGTCTGCTGACGCCGCGCCGTACCCGCCTGACGATGTCACGCAACCCCCGTCTGCTGACGCTGCGCCGGATCCGCCCGACGACGTCACGCAGCCCCCGTCTGCTGACGCCGCGCCGGACCCGCCCGACGACGTCACGCAGCCCCCGTCTGCTGACGCCGCGCCGGATCCGCCCGACGACGTCACGCAGCCCCCGTCTGCTGACGCCGCGCCGGATCCGCCTGACGACGTCACGCAGCCCCCGTCTGCTGACGCCGCGCCGTTCCCGCCTGACGACGTCACGCAGCCCCCGTCTGCTGACGCCGCGCCGTACCCGCCCGACGACGTCACGCAGCCCCCGTCTGCGGACGCTACGCCGTACCCGCCCGACGATGTCACGCAGCCTCCGTCTGCTGACGTCACGCGGTCCCCGGCTGTCGACTACAGAGGGGGTTCAGAGCAGACCCCTGAGGAGACTCCAGAGGAGGTCCCGAAGGGGACCCTTAGAGGAGACCCCTGGAGGAGGATCCGGAGGAGACCTCCAGAGAGGACTCCCACCGACCTGGGCAGAAGGGGTGGCTCTCTTCCCGGGCCCCACCCGCCCACCAAATCTCCTCCACCCCCCCGGATCATCGACTGGGACGCAGACGGTCCAGAGGGGCGGGGTTGGCCCCCGCGCCGCTACAGTCGGGATCTGTTCTTTTCCCTCAACTGCCACCGGGAACACCCCTTCAAGCCGGGTTGGACGCCAGGAGGCGCCCGTTGAGGGGGGGGTACTGTCACGGTTACGGTGGTTGGCAGGGGGCGTGGCCTAGCCACGTGCGCTGGTGGCGCACACACTCCTGTCAACAATTACGTTGGTTGGCAGGGGGCGTGGTCTAGCCACGTGCGCTGGCCACACACACACACACACACACACCTGGACTCAATTTCCCCCCGTGTCATTTGTTGATCACCTCACCTATATATACGTTGCCTTTCCTTTACCCCAGCGTGAGGTCGTTACTTACTCTGCGTTCACGTAGTCCTCCCCATGCACCCTTGTGTTTTGTGTGTGCTTGTGTATTTGGAAATAAAGCCGTTCGTATCACTCTCCACTTGTCGGCGTCTGCGTTCGGGGTCCAACCCACTCCCTCTCTGCGTGACACTGGCCTTATTATAAAATATAGACATTCATGGTTATTGCACAGAATTATTTGCCACTGCACGTTCAAAATATGGGCACTGAACTATATGAGTATTAATAATGTTTTTGCTTTCAGAAATGTAAAGGTCGCCAGACAGACGGACAGACAGACAGACAGATAGATAGAGAGATGGATATACAGACATTCAGACAGATAGACAGCAGACAGACAGACAGACAGACAGACAGACAGACAGACAGACAGACAGACAGACAGACAGAGAGACAGAGAGACAGAGAGACAGAGAGATAGATAGATAGATAGATAGATAGTAGATAGATAGATAGATAGATAGATAGATAGATAGATAGATAGATAGATAGATAGATAGATGATGGATGGATAGATAGATGGATATACAGACAGACCGACAGAGACAGACAGACAGACAGACAGACAGACAGATAGACAGACAGACAGAGAGACAGGCCACCTCCCTCAGACAAATGAATGTTCTCCCCTGGCCATTGCCTTGCCCTTTTCCAAAAGCTCTTTCCAATATTCATTTGCTCCTGCTTCACCTCCCTAGTTCCAACCGTACATCCACTCTACATCCACCCTACATCCACCCTACATCCACCCTACATTCACCGTACATCCACCCTACATTCACCGTACATCCACCCTACATCCACTCTACATCCACCCTACATCCACCCTACATCCACCCTACATCCACCCTAGGTAAGAGAACAACCCGTCACCAGAAGTCAAAAGTGCATTTCATTCATAACAAATCTCCAAGAAGTGAACTAGTGCTCAGGTAAAAGTACAATAAGTTGGCAAACATGAGAACAATCTAACTATGTAATCAAACTAACAAACAAGCAAAAAATGTACTTGGTAAGCTAGTATGCTAGCAAAGCTAGTAAAACGTGGTAAGAGGACGCGCGAGGAGGAAGGATCCGGGTGTTTTCTTGAAGAGGTGAGTTTTCAGTCTGTGGAGGAAGATGGACCATGACTCGGCTGTCCTGACATCCGTGGAGAGTTCATTCCACCACTTTGGGGCTAAGTTTAGGATTATTTTCCACATGTAAGAATTCCCTCCATTTACCCCCTCAAGAAATTGAGAAAATGGGTGTGGAAAGACTGATGACCAATGACTAGAAATGTGTGCCACTTGTAGAAAGTGGAATAGGACATATAGTAGGGGTATCGGACGCAGTTCAATTCTTTTGACACACGGATGGATAATAATGTAACTTAACGTTTATTATTTGAGAGAAACTAACAAACATAAGGATCCGAGGCGCCCACAGTCCAAAAACTAAATCTTTCCGACCCACAGACACAGTCAGACACAGACACAGTCAGTTCCATGTAACATGTGTACATCACAAAATACCGTATAACAGAAATATTACAACTGGCTCCAACATATATCGACATGACATTGCGATACAAAACCAGTACATGTGTGTGTGTGTGTGTTATGCGAGACCGGTCATCTAGGTCTGAATCTGAACTGCTGTTATACATTGGGTCTTACTGCAACTGGTCCTTAACTCACTTCTAATGTCGAAGCTGAATGTAACTAATACCGCTTTCACACTGGCAAGTAATGCGCATTCGCTACCCAACTAGTGCGCATTAACTAATCCACCTTGGGTAAGTGGTTTAGATCCCGAAGTAAATAGTTTGGGTGCAAAGCAATAAAACTACTACGGGTTTCGCTTCTCATGTGTGTGTGAACAGAATATTTAATGCGCATTACTTTCAATTCACACAAAACTTAGCAGTCTCCTAATTTAATGCGCATTCGCTTCTCTATCGTGTGTGAACGAAAACCTGGTATCGAGTGCGCAGCCAATCGCGAATTCGAAGAGAGTGTGAACATAAAGTGTATTCGATGCGCGCTAACTAATACGCTATCAACACCCGTATTAACTAATACGGGAGTCGATACCGTATGCAGTGTGAAAACGGTATAACTCTAAGGTTAGTTACTTTCTTTTTTTCGTTGGCCAAGGTACACGGTGTACTGTTGGCTGTCAGTGGGTTTATTTTTTCTATTTCGGCGACACGCTCCAGACTGTTTGATGTGTGGGATTTTGACCGGACCACGGACACACAGCCACTGAGGTGTACACATTTAGTACGTGTCAGGCGGACCCCATGCGGTGTGTTCCCTGCTCGCACATTTTCTCCGGGCCCCGGGGGCTCGGAGCTCATCATTGGGAAGACGTGGCCAAAGGATGCAGACGGACAGAAGCTCGGGCCTCCGGTCAGCCAGCGAGACGCCGTCTGAAAGCCTCCGGAAAGAGTTTGTGTTTGTGTGTGCCGACAAGAACACGGAACACATTCTGTATTGTAGTGTGGCTCTGGTTCAAAGTAGGCCCCCTCCGTACATCCAACTTTCATCCACCGTACATCCACCCTTCATCCACCCTACATCTACCCTACATCCACCCTACATACGCTGTACATCTACCCTACATCCACCCTACATACGCTGTACATCCACCCTACATCTACCCTACATCCACCCTACATACGCTGTACATCCACCCTACATCTACCCTACATCCACCCTACATACGCTGTACATCTACCCTACATCCACCCTTCATCTACCCTACTTAATTTGTACTTCCAATCGCAATTGTTATAACTTATTACTCCTCTTTGGTTCCTGCGCACAGCTTGCCATCGGTGTCAGTCCTGCCCATAGCGCTGATTGGCTGTTCATTAGAAATCGCCATTTCATGTCACCACGTCAGAACCCAGAAATCGCTTAGACCCAAATGTTGACAAAGGCGACCCGAGGCTAAATCTCTCTCCCATCCACAGCTACAGTTGTAGTGCGGCAGCTACAAGACAGAAAGGTTGAGCACTGCAGAGAGTTCAGACGGATGTAAATGTCGGGAGACGCGCCTCGACAGCTGTCAATCAGAATGGAAGTTACATTACACTACAATACATTACAGTCATTTAGCAGACGCTTTTGTCCGAAGCGACTTACAATAGTGTGTTTCAACAAAGGAAGGTAAGAGAACAACTCGTCACCAGAAGTCAGAAGTGCATTTCATTCATAACAAATCTCCAAGAAGTGAACCAGTGCTCAAGTAAAAGTACAATAAGTTGGCAAACATTAGAACAATCTAACTATGTGATCTAACTAACAAACAAGCAAACAATATACTTAGTAAGATGCTAGTATGCTAGCAAAGCTAGTAAAAAGTGGTAAGAGGACGCGCGAGGAGGAAGGATACGGGGAGTGCTTCCTGAAGAGGTGAGTTTTCAGCCTGTGGAGGAAGATGGGCAGAGACTCTGCAGTCCTGACATCCGTGGGGAGTTCATTCCACCACTTTGGGGCCAAGTTTAGGATTATTTACCGCGTGTCAGAATTCCCTCCATTTACCCCCTCAAGAAATCGAGACAAAATGGGTGTGGAAAGACTGATGACCAATGACTAGAAATATGCACCACTTGTAGAAAGTGGAATAGGACATATAATTGTAGCGGTATATCGGACGCAGTTCAATTTTTTATTTTTTCAGCAACGTGTTCCAGACTTGTTGTTGTGTGGGATTGTGACCGGACCACGGACGCACAGCCACTGAGGTGGACACATTTAGTACGGGTCAGGCGGACCCCATGCTTTTCTCCGGGCCCCGGGGGCTCGGAGCTCATAATTAGGAAGACGTTGGCCAAAGGATGCAGACGGACAGAAGCTCGGGCGTCCGGTCAGCCAGCGAGACGCCGTCTAAAAGTTTGAAGAGTTTGTGGTTTTTTGTGTGCAGACGAGAAGAGATACACCATATTGATTTGCCATTTGTAACAAGTACATTGGAATGCTTGCTCCCCTTTCCCTCCCACAGTATACATCTCAAAAAAACAATACCATAAAAAGTATCTAATATATACAAGAAAAAGAAAAATGAACAAAAAAAGGACAGCAAAGTGATTGATAGATGGTATGAACATCTGTTGAATGTGCAAAAACATTTAAAAGCATTTAAAGTGCCAGTAGTGCAGCAGCATCATGAATACAGTGCAGTAGCTGTGATGAGTCCAGAAAGTCCAGCAAAGTATGTAAGTGTAATGTTAATGACATGTTATGTAAGTGTGATGTTAATGACATGTTATGATAGTGTAATGTTAATGACATGTTATGATAGTGTAATGTTAATGACATGTTATGATAGTGTAATGTTAATGACATGTTATGATAGTGTAATGTTAATGACATGTTATGATAGTGTAATGTTAATGACATGTTATGATAGTGTAATGTTAATGACATGTTATGACAGTGTAATGTTAGTGACATGTTATGATAGTGTAATGTTAATGACATGTTATGATAGTGTAATATTAATGACATGTTATGATAGTGTCATGTTAATGACATGTTATGATAGTGTCATGTTAATGACATGTTATGTAAGTGTAATGTTAATGACATGTTATGTAAGTGTAATGTTAATGACATGTTATGTAAGTGAAAGTGGCAGCACTCCTAGCAGTTCAGTAGGCGCACCGCCTGTGGATAAAAACTATCAAGGAACACGGAACACATTCTAGTCGGGCTCTGGTTCTAAGTCGGCCATTCAAGCTCCCAACATAATGAGCTTGAATCCTTGACGGGAGCTGAAGATGGAGGTCTTTTTCATAACGGAATAAGAGGACGTCTTTGTGCACTCGTAGGTGCTGTGTGTGCATCTGTATGCGTGTGTGTGTGTGTGTGTGTGTGTGTGTGTGTGTGTGTGTGCGTGCGCGCGTGCGTGCGCGCGTGCGTGCGCGCGTGCGTGCGTGAGTGTGCGTGTGTGTGAAGGGAAGGCATTGTGTTTTAATAACTCGGTGAACAGCTAAATAATTAAAAGGGAAGAAAGAAAAGAAAATAAAAACACCTCACCAAGGATGGAAGCTGTGCCGAAAACCAAAATGTGTGCGGCCGCTGCTTTGCACACAAAGGCAGCACGCCTCTGCTGGGTGGAAGGCAGCACAGACCTACTTAAGAGGGCCAGCCACACAGGAGCTAGAGGGGTGACGGGTGGTGGTGGGGGTGGTGGGGGTGGTGGTGGTGGTGGGAAAATCTATTAACCTTTATTGGGGGCGAAACACCCACCACCACGGCTGGTAGAGGAGAGAATGAGCTCGGCTACATCCTGAAAGGTTACAGAACGTGGAGAAAGGAGCTATTTGAGACACCGGTGATGTGTGTGTGTGTGTGTGTGTGTGTGTGTGTGTGTGTGTGTGTGTGTGTGTGTGTGTGTGTGTGTGTGTGTGTGGGGCGAGGTGGAGGTGGTGGTGGTGGGGGTGGGGGGTGGGAGGTGGGAGGTGGGAGGGTGAGGGTGGTGCTGGACATGCAACAACACATGCAAGGTGCACGTACGCACACACACACACACGCACACACACACACACACACACACACACACACACACACACACACACACACGCACACACACACACACACACACACATCGATAGAACCGGAGCATACAGATTAATGTTGGGTACTTACACCCACACAAATTGTGTGAATTATACAGTCTTGAACACACACACACACACACACACACACACACACACACACAAACGTGAAGACAAATCCATCCCTTCCAGTATGACTGTTTACTTACATTCACACAAACACACACACTGCCTGACCTGAGTGGTCCCCAGACTCTCTCCACCAAAACATTCCTTTCACACACTCGGAGAGGATCTTAGCCTCTGTCTATATCTGAGCTTAGTTAATTCAGAGTAAATTCTGTATTTCATGGAGTTAATTGGGTTGTTCTTTTGACTGAGTGCCACTCATGCCCTCGTCAGACCAGTCGAACTGTCGAGCTGATTCAAATCCGAGCTGCAGTTGCCCACAATTTTTGGACTAAAAAACTCAATGAATAAATGTCCATTAGCTCTCCTGCGAGCCCCTACTAGACCACCACCCGGTGTGAGAGCCATGAACCATTGGCAGGGCTAGTTTCAAAACTGGTCACGTGACTTTAATTGTCATCGCCCCAGTGACATCACACAGTGGGAGTGTCCATCCAGATATGCGACGGGTAGACACGCCCACCAGTCCATACCGTCCACCGGGTATAGTTCCACAGGTAGATTGGTCTAGTCCGCATACGAGCTGGGTGGACACTGTGGTGGAAATCTAAGTGAATAAGAAGGCAAATGATCAATCAATAAGAACTGTCACACATGAACTCAATTAAGTTTGAAGATTTATCAAGCAAGCAGAACACAATGAACAAATACAAGTAGACAAGTGGCCAAACAGACAAATTGACAGACAGTCAGACAACAGACAGACAACAGACAGACAAAGCTTTGTCGGGAGCCCCGAATCCTATGAGGTGAGGATAGGGAAGTCCGCCGCAATGCTGGCAACACTCAGTATTTATCCCTCCTTAGGACTGCCCCTAAGATACTGTCTTTCACCCCAATGATGCAAGTCTTGACCACCTGGCTCCACCAGCCCCATCCCCAGCACGGGAACGGAGGAACTCTCGTGCAGGCAGAGGAAGCCAGAGGTGTTGGACCAGGAGCGGCCAAGCCTTTGATCCAGCTCAATAGTTGTATGCCAACCCCACCTCAACAGCTGTAGACTGTAATAGCCACTGTCCCCCGCTGTGAGATAAACATTACAGTTGGTCAAGCAGGATGAGGATAAGGATAAGGATAAGAACCCCTCAGGACAATAGGACAAAAGGGTGATAGGGAGAATTACATAGGGGGTCACAAGGTCAAAGAAACAGAGAGTGATAGAAGGGACAACATATGATTTTTCCATTACATTTCCTCCCTTTTGATTATTATCATCATAATTATCACAACAATCTTAAATGGAAAAACCTTCATTGATGATTTGAATGATTCATAACAATTTAATACATTTGCATAGCCAGGCATCAACTGTGCATCACAGTAAAATATCACCGTCGTTGGTCAGGTTACTTAAAACATCCAATGTATTAAGCCTTGTTAGGTCTACTAATACATTTTCATGAGCATCAAAAAACATGATATTTTACAGCTGTTTTATAATTAGTTACAAATAAAGTTCATCCCATCCATTTAGGGGAAGGAAAAAAAACAGAACACATATTCAATCCATTAAACACATTTCATATGCGGTAGGGGATTCAGTTTGGCACACACCAGTGAGGTCCCCATCTTAGTGAATAGCAATGCCTCCTCTTACCCCACCTCCATGATCACGGTTCTGCGACTTGGGACCTTAGGGGGCACTCCCCCCCACCGTCCCTCCTCAATGATCATAGATTAGGGGAAAGGTTCAGGATCCCTATTCATTCAGATGTGCCAAGTTAACGTCCACGAATGGTGGAGTCCAGTCGTCGCTATCAGCATTCCACTTCATGAGGACGTGTGCCTCCCTTTTGTTTATGGCCTTATCTACTAGATTCCGCATGCAGGGAATCCCACACATTGAACATATGCAAAGTAACACCAAGAGTCCCCCTACCCAAATACCTATCATTACTAGCCAGTGTTTCCAAGACGAAAGTATGCCCCGTAGCCAGTCATCGTCTGCAGCGATATTGTCCTCGCTCATGGCGTCGCGAAGGGCTGTCAGGTTCTGCATTGCTTGGTCTATCTCCTTGCCATCCGCATCGTTGTCTGGAATATATGTGCAACATGATGAACCCACAACAACACAAACCCCTCCTGAAGACGCTGTCAGCTGGTCCAAGACCATTCTATTTTGCATTACAACCAACCGTAAGCTAGTTAGTTCCTCCTTGATCGCCCCAACGGAGGCTAGTGTGCTGTTAACAAATGATTGAAGTCGATAGTTAGTTGTCTCTACCATAAGAAGAAGCTTACCCACGCCTAGTTGCGGAAATAGTGCAAGACCGAAAATGTTGTGCGGTCGTCTATATTTTGAAATCGTTGGGGACGTCGGTTCCCCACATTCCATCATGCCTTTTAAAATATACTGCTCGCTTTTCTCGCCTAACTTTTGATATCGGGGTTGCCGTAATAATGTATGTCTGGTCTGTAATTGATATTGGTGCGCAAAGACCAGACCAGTCGTTCGGGAGGCTGTGATAGACCCTAGATCCACACAGCCACCACAAACCCTCTACGACCCTGGTTCCTCGTGGGCCTGGTACCATTAACGCACACTGAGAACTGCTGGTGCCTGGGGGTATCGGTATCGCCATGCGCGTATCGTACTCGCTTGACGCCATCTGTGTTGTTTTAGTCGTGCCTTTAAACATGCAAAAGGAAAATATCTTCATATATTTATCCACGTGTATATCTCCAAGCGGTTGGAACCCAACTGCTACTACACACATGTCAAAGGTCATCTCTGGATCTATCGTTACCGTCACGAGGGAACTAGGATGCGCCTCCTGTGGGGCCACATGTACGGTTAAATGTGTGCAGTCGGAGTCTATGTTATTTAGTGATATCGTCGGGTCAAACTTTGCAAAATCATTACTCGGTAATGCTGTCCCCATCATCATTAGACACCCGGCCACACTGTGAGTCATCTTCCTAGACATGATTGGGGGTGCATGAGATGACGTTGGCATTGTGGAACAGACATTACAATTCAATTTATCAGTTGATCTTGTATTATTAGCATTTCTCCACCACATATTGGCGGCGTACGTGTGGATCAGGATGATATATGTTATGTGTGTTAGGGCGACGTGCTCTCGTAAGTCAGGTCGTCTGTTCTAGGGAGGTTTTTGTCTCCCACCCTAGGATAGGACCTACAATAAGAATGGTTAGCACAGTTCCAATATGTATGTGTACCGTGTATATAGTTAGAGCCACATTCATCATCTAGTGTATTGAGCTACTTCTCTTCCTGGCTTAGAGGCCTGTGGTCTCCTGCTGGTGATGGTGAACATTTGCTGTGGTACTCGTGAACCCACGTGGCTCGTCCCTCCACCTTCACTGCCGCATGAGTAATGAGGAGTTGGAATGGTCCAACCCACACCCCCTCCCTTTCGGTAGAACCACCCTTTGTCCAGTGGTTCTTCTCATTAGCATCCGCCTATTGTTGGACCTCCTGTAGGGAGAGAGGAGGTACTTCCAGTGGAGTGTGCACGTTAGTACTATGCATTTCATGCCTTAATGCTGCCGCTTTTGCAGCTCTGTCTACTCTATCATTTCCTTTAGACACATCATCTTGATTCCTCACATGAACTTCACTTTTTATAGCTGCCAGTGGCCTAGGGAGTAGCAAAGCGTCCAAGAAAACCACAATCTGTTTGTGATGAAAAAAGTTGTTCCTTACACGGTATTCATTACACGTTGACCTTCTTTATGGTAATCATTATTACTCCAAAAATGTGTGTGAGAAAAATTTGTGAGTAATTTGAGATGTCCTTTGAATATATTGGTGTAGGGCAGTCTTCCTCCCTCCTCTTGACACATGGTCCCTCCCATGTGTCAACTTATCATAACATTGAAACTACCATGCTGGAGGCAAAGCCCCCTGTCTAGGGCCATTCACACCCCCTCCTTTTTCTCACACCCGTATAAACCATGAATGGGACATCATTACAACATGTGTTGAGTCGATATACCTCCAAGTTTGAGATGATAGAATTGTCTATGTAACTGACACAACGGCTACCGCTTGACCGTCTGAACTCAGTTTCTCTGCTGAGATGTCGAATCTAGGAATGACAAAAACAAAAACAAACCAAAATAATACAAAACAAACAAAACATGTGCTCATATTTTGTGAGTTATCCCTTGAAGAAAACACAAGAGGAGCTTTATCTTGTGCATCAAGAAACCAGTCAGCCTGCCTCTCGCCAGACACCAAGGAGAAGCTAGAGATCACTACAAGGGGAGGAAAGGACGGGGGAAGGGAATCTTCACTTGACAACTCATAAGCAGGGACCGCTTGGTTCACCCTGTCCCAGTTAGACGAGCACCTTAAGTGATTTCCTCCTAAATGTCTGCTAGCACGCACTGACCAAGTATTAAGAAATTAAATTATAAAAAACTTTTCCCAATTGTGCAAAATTTTATCTTAAAATACCAAACCTTAAAGTTTTATCATAACATTATTAAAACAGTTCTTATAGAACCTGATAACATGAATCCAGATTAGTTAAAGGGTGTTCTCAGTGAAATAATTGTATTGGTTTATCCTGGCCTCCACTTTTCTTTTCTTTTTTCTAAGTAAAATGTCACACCTTTGTTTACATATTTTAGAAATAAACAGTCTTAACATTCTGATTGGTGCTGTCCTATTCAAAGCAATCGTATAGGGTTAGTAGGTTTTTAATTTAAGTTTCATAAAAGGTTCCGGTCAATTTGAACCATTTAAGGTTTAATCACTTTGTCAACAGCAACACAGCATTGCCTCCAATGCGAGTAACATTACCATTTTATATAGCTGTTATTTTATTATACTCTTTGGTTGTATATCAGCTCATGTGCAATACGGACAAATTCTACTTGTACTCTAACATTCAACATGTACAAAATTAGCAATCCCCTCAGTATCATACGGATCTTTCAACATTAACATATTAACCTCATTAACATGATTGATATCAACATTGCTCTTTTTTAGGGTTAGTGGTTGGAGTCAGGGTTAGGGTCAGGTTATTGACAAGTTGTATTTTCCCAAATTAAATACCATTGCAAATTGTAATATTAATCAATTATAGAAAAGGCAACATCCTTTGGATCAATATGTTCTTGATATACAGTACGTATGTGCCTGGTTGTGGTGTGTCGTGCTTCTAATGTCAATGGCTTCCCTCATGTGTGTGTGTGTTGCTGCATGTCTACGTGTGTCACTTCCCTGTTTGTTGACTCCAGCTGTGGTGGACCAGTCGCCCTCCTGCTCCTCCCCGCCAGTCAGCTGGACCCTCTGCGCTGGTTGCGTTTGGAATCATGATCATCACTGTGGCCACGCCTCTGGTTGAACTTCCTCCGGGCAATCTCTTGCAAAGTGTCCTTCTTTATTGCGGTTATACACTCGAAGCTGCCGTTTTTGCCGGAGCCAGTGTAACCGCTTTTCAAAGTAAAGTTCTTGCCTCCGTGTTGGTTCGGTTGCTGGCCAACTCTGTGCGCCTTGCTTATGGTCATGTCTCTCGTCATGACATCGGTCAGCTTCACTCGTGGCTTGCTGCAGTGGTAGTAGCAGGTTGGCTGGCCCGCTGGTAGGGTCGCTGGGGGAGGGCAGTCAAGGTCCAGGTCCACCTTAGCCTGGGTAGTTGACTCAAGAGAACAGTCATTATGGCCCTGCCTATTCGTCCCTTATATTCTGACAATTAAATTAGCTAACTGAGTTACACCTAGACACCCTATGGGCCCCCCGGGGCCCTCCATCCTAGTACAGAGTGTAAAACCTCCCCCCAAAATGCCTTCTCATGTAAATGCATTTTAACACTTGATGCAACCTCTGCCTTGCCATCCTCCCTCGCTCCCTGCGAACCCATATGTTATTATTTAATTATTCTATTATTTTATCATATTTTTTATGAACTTCAGTTTAGAGTTCTATTCCGAATCGTAGTTTCAATGTTGTATAGATGTGAGAGAGAGAGAGAGAGAGAGAGAGAGAGAGAGAGAGAGAGAGAGAGAGAGAGAGAGAGAGAGAGAGAGAGAGAGAGAGAGAGAGAATGTGGATCTATAGATAGATAGATAGATCACCATGTTGCGCCCTGCAAAATTAATCTTTTAATCGTTTTAACAAATAATAATTTTCCAATATCTTTCAGACCTCTAATTTTATTTAAATCGCGTTCATTTACCTCAGTGACAGCTCTTAAAAGTTATACTATTTTATCCACCGCCAGGTGTACATTGCACACATTAAAGGGCTTATCTCGTTCCATCAACGTATTCCCTGAATACGGACCTGTAACCATCAACGTATTCCCTGAATACGGACCTGTAACCATCAACGTATTCCCTGAATACGGACCCGTAGTGCACCATCAACGTATTCCCTGAATACGGACAAATCAGTCACTCTCTTTCAGTCTGTACCCCCTTTCAGTCAGTGTCCCGGACACTACATTCATCCAGTGTCCCTGGACACTCGGCCTGTGACCTTCACTCACACACTCACCAGGTACCTCCCACACTCACACGCATTCACTGAGTGTCCCGGACACTCGCGATTGTCCCTGACAACCTGGCTGTCCCTGGGCAGCCGGCACTCACGAAATATTAACACATAAAAAAAAAGCTCCAAATGATGTATGCAATTCACCTCTAACGGCTGGCCATTAAGTATTCACGCGTATTCTTACCATAACCAAAAGATCGTCGACCTCACCCGGCGGCTCCACGGACCAAACCGTCAACCCTTTCTAGCCGTGGCCTGCGTCCGGGATCCTACCGCGATGAGAGTGACGATCCCACTTCTGACACCAAATTGTGGTGGAAATCTAAGTGAATAAGAAGGCAAATGATCAATCAATAAGAACTGTCACACATGAACTCAATTAAGTTTGAAGATTTATCAAGCAAGCAGAACACAATGAACAAATACAAGTAGACAAGTGGCCAAACAGACAAATTGACAGACAGTCAGACAACAGACAGACAACAGACAGACAAAGCTTTGTCGGGAGCCCCGAATCCTATGAGGTGAGGATAGGGAAGTCCGCCGCAATGCTGGCAACACTCAGTATTTATCCCTCCTTAGGACTGCCCCTAAGATACTGTCTTTCACCCCAATGATGCAAGTCTTGACCACCTGGCTCCACCAGCCCCATCCCCAGCACGGGAACGGAGGAACTCTCGTGCAGGCAGAGGAAGCCAGAGGTGTTGGACCAGGAGCGGCCAAGCCTTTGATCCAGCTCAATAGTTGTATGCCAACCCCACCTCAACAGCTGTAGACTGTAATAGCCACTGTCCCCCGCTGTGAGATAAACATTACAGTTGGTCAAGCAGGATGAGGATAAGGATAAGGATAATAACCCCTCAGGACAATAGGACAAAAGGGTGATAGGGAGAATTACATAGGGGGGTCACAAGGTCAAAGAAACAGAGAGTGATAGAAGGGACAACATATGATTTTTCCATTACAACACACCCACTGAGAATTCAATTAAACCAATTAACGTCGCAAGTCGCTGCTTTGTCTCGTGTTCTACCTTGGAATAGAGAATGGCACGCAAAACTAAAAGAGTTTACCATAATAAAAATGCTTATGATAATTATAATAATGATGATAACAAGTAGCTCAAGAGATAGAGCGGTCGCCTAACACCCGGACGGTTGCTGGTTCGATCCCCTGGCTCCTCCTCCTAGCAAAACCTGCCGAGGTGTCTTTGAGCAAGACACCCTAACTGCTCCTGAGCTGCTGGCTGTCTCCTTGATGGCTGACTTCGCTGTTTGTGGGTGAATGTGAGTATGAATGGGTGAATGTGAGGCATGACTTGGAAAACGCTTTGGATAAAAGCGTCGGAAAAGGCAGTCCATTTACCATTTAACAATAATTATAATAATCAGTTTGCTGACATTTCCGTGTCAAAAGTGCACATAATTACCAGGACAATGGCACAATGATTGGAGAGCTTTGGTTGTCCCAGGTCATGATGACCTTTCCATAAAGTAAAAGATGAACCCTCTTCTCGTGACACTAGGATATGCTATGCAGAACGCTCCTTTGGGTTTGGATATTTCTGAAATGACAAACGTTCTCATGAAACTAAATCGAGGTCATAACAACAGTTAATATATCGTATTCAAATGTGAACACGGAAGCGTATTTGGGGAGGCAGTAGCTCAGTGGGTAAGGACTTGGCTTGCGAGCCGCAAGGTCACCGGTTCAAGTCCCCGAAACACCAGGTTACTGCCTCAGTGCCCTTGAGCAAGGCACATTTTACACCGCTCCCCGGGCAGCTGTATAAAGAGCTGCCCGCTGTTCCTAATACTAGGATGGGTTAAATGCAGAGAAATTCCTTTGGCTGTGCTGTACACTGACACATTTGAATAATTATTATTATATAAATAGAATTGTTATCACACTTCTCAATACCTTGTCCACTTGGTAAACGGTCTGCCTTTTATATAACGCTTTTTTCCACAGTGCTTTACGAGTCATGCCTCACATTCATCCATTCATACACACATTCATCCACCTGACGGCAGAGTCAGCCGTGCAGGGAGACAGCCAGCAGGTCAGGAGCAGTTAGGGTTAGGGTGTCTTGCTCAGGGACACCTCGAAACCTTTTTTGCTAGGAAGAGCTGGGAAATAGAACCGGCAACCTTCTGGGTCGAGGCGACCGCTCTTCCTCCTGTGCTCCTGATGCCGCCCACTTCTTCAAAACTCTTCACACGGTGTGTCAGTCAGTTCACCTTTTGGTGCAAAACGTGACGCATGCTGTTGTTGTCAAGACAGGATGTACTTTGTCACTCAATGTACAATGAACTACAAAACACAAACAACCCCACTTGGAGCATTGCTAAATACATATATTATGTGTTTCCCTTGTACTCTATGTTCGCATCCACAAATACAAACAAGCCAAGCCAGCTAAAGAAACTTTAGATCTGTTGTTGTGTCTCTCACAATAGGTTGATGAACAGTAAACTGTACATTGACGAATGTTTAACTGTACTCTATCGGAAACCCAGGATACTGGTACAATTATTTACTGTGTAATGTACAACAATATGTATGATAAAGAAACAAATCACTTCAGTGACAACTCTACATCTATATTTTAACCTATATATACTTATAGGTTATATATATATATATATATGTACTATATATATATATATATATACACATTTCTAGTGTGACCACTTTTGTATAGATTGTAACAAGGCTGCAAATAAAATAACTGAATAAACAGAATAAACGTTCTGCTAAAATCAGAATGATCTGTCTTATGTATTTCAAGCATATAGTTTCATTTGTCTGTCAAAATGCAACATATTTGTATACTTGTATACTTACCTTGTATATGTATACATATATATATATATATATATATATATACACCTATAATTCTACACATATCTCATACCTACTCTATAAGTTATTTTATACCTGTTTTTTGTAGTAGTTTTTTAATTAGACTGTTTTTACATCTTATTTAACTTCTGTACATTGTATATTACCATGCACTTTACTGCAATATTTGCACCCTGGTTAGATGCTTAATTATTTTCGCTGTACTGTACTTGGGCTGCTGTGCAATGATAATACATTATAATCTAATCTAATCTAATCTAATCTAATATTTACATTCACAGTGATCCGAATTTTGTTGGGTTTTGAACTTAAAGTGAACTGGTTTTGAACAGAGTTCAAGAGTTCAAAACGTCTTCATGGGTTTGGGAGAGAAGTGGAGATCTAATCATTTTTTGGATCAAAGCAATGCAGCAGAAGTAAACAGAGTTTAGTTCCCATAGTCTTGGTGATATGGTGAATGTGTTAAGTGTTTTGTGGACATGGTATTAAGTGTGAGATTGTAAAACCCTGTGTTAAGGAAACGTTACAGACTACAAAATGGGCAAAATTCCGGACAGAAACAGAAAACACTGTCTGTTTGTTGGTTGGTTTGTTGGTTTGTTTGTTGACAGTAAAAGAAGAAGAGCCTATATGAGCACAGACGGTCTGCTTCTGCACCACTTTCACTCATTACCCTCCACCCATAAGCCAGACGGAGAGATGGACGGAGAACCTTTCAGTCTGTCTGTCTGTCACTGTATCTCTCCCCTCTCTCTCTCCCTCTTTGCCTATCACGCTGTGTCTCTGGCTATCCCCATATCTCCATCTCTCTCTGCCACTCTCCTCTCCCTCTCTCTCTCTGCTGCTTTGCCAGTCTCTCTCTCTCTCTCTCTCTCTCTCTCTCTCTCTCTCTCTCTCTCTCTCTCTCTCTCTCTCTCTCTCTCTCTCTCTCTCCGATATCTGCCTCTCTCCCACTCTCTCTCTCTCTCTCTCTCTCTCTCTCTCTCTCTCTCTCTCTCTCTCTCTCTCTCTCCGATATCTGCCTCTCTCCCACTCTCTCTCTCTCTCTCTCTCTCTCTCTCTCTCTCTCTCTCTCTCTCTCTCTCTCTCTCTCTCTCTCTCTCTCCAGCTCCCTCCCTCTATCTCGTTCTCCCTCTCCCTCTATCTCTCTATGTCTCCCCCCCTCACACCCTTAACTGTTATTACAGAGTGTTATCTGTTGCTTTCAGACCCCAATTGTCCCGCATGATCTGCTGATGATCACCACCCCCCCCCCCCCCCCCTCTCCCCCCCCCCCACCGCCCCAACCACTCGTCTGTACATGTCCACAGACCGCCTATCTAACTCGCCCCGTGAGCCAGGAGCAGGATGGAATCGTTGCTCTGCTGGCACCCGGTCACTGGGTTCAGAATTAATTATATCTCTCTCTCTCTCTCTCTCTCTCTCTCTCTCTCTCTCTCTCTCTGTCTCTCTCTGTCTCTCTCTCTCTGTCACTCTCTCGCTCTCTCTTCCCCCCTCTCTCCCCTCTCTCCCCTCTCTCTCTCTCTCTCTCTCTCTCTCTCTCTCTCTCTCTCTCTCTCTCTCTCTCTCTCTCTCTCTGTCACTCTCTCTCTCTCTCTCTCTCTCTCTCTCTCTCTCTCTCTCTCTCTCTCTCTCTCTCTCTCTCTCTCTCTCTCTCTCTCTCTCTCTTCCCCCCTCTCTCACCCTCTCTGTCTGTCTGTCTGTCTGTCTGTCTGTCTGTCTGTCTCCCTCTCATTTCACGACCCGCCACAAACGGTGTCTGAGGAAGGCACCAAAAAATAGTCAAAGACCCATCTCACCCCGACCATGGACTGTTAGCCCTCCTCCCCTCCGGGAGGCGCTATATAAACCTTTGTTCCAAGTCAAGCAGGCTTAGGAACAGCTTCTTCCCCTCAGCTGTCATCTCTCTGAACTCTGCACCACGAAGACAGCCCCTCTGTTAGGCCCCAACCAGACCGGCCAGCCAAATGTGCCAAAGAACCCAGAAGTAGAGAGACACGGACACTCAAAACAACGCAATAAATGTCTTTATTGTAAAGATCTCCAATGTCAAAAACACCAACTAGGCAGGGTGTGACTGGTTACTTGGCGAGGTCGGAGCTGGAACACGCAGTCTCTGGTGACAGTGGTTCTCAGTAACCAAGCGCCCCACGCCGGTCCTCGGCAGCCTAAAGAAGGGTAGATCCCAGGTGCTCATTAGCCTCAGTAGGCCTGATTATGATAGGCAACACCTGGCATCCATTAGAGCGTGGGGGGGGGGGGGGGCACAACACCCTCTCTCTCTGCTGCCCAACATACGACCTCTGAACCCTGCTGACAATACCCTCTCACCAGCCTTGCACTGCATCATAACTCTCTCCCTCTACCTATAGTTGACATATTTATAGTTTACATACCTGTATGATAGTCATGTACATGTTTTACTGTGCTTACCATATATATATATATATATATATATATATATATATATATATATATATATATATATATATATATATATATATATATATATATATATATATATATTAATCGTCAATTGCTATATATATATATATACCGTATATATATAACTACACATCCCTGCTTACTACCTGCTGTATATATATATACATTTATATAAATTTATCAACTGCATACCCCTGCTCATTCCCTCTTTATATTTGTATAATACTTACCTTGTATATATATATATATATATATTCCTATAATTCTGCACATATCTCATACCTACTCTATAAGTAATTTTATACCTTTTTAGTATATATATATATATATATATGTATTTAGTATCTATTTTCCATATTATTCAACACCTGTACATTATATATTCCCATGCACTTTACTGCAACCTGTGCACTCTGGTTAGATGCCCAATTCCTTTCGATGTACTGTACTTGTGCTGTGCTCTAATCTAATTTGAACCCTCTCCCTCTCTCTCTCCCTCCCTCTCTCTCTCTCTCTCTCTCTCTCTCTCTCTCTCTCTCTCTCTCTCTCTCTCTCTCTCTCTCTCTCTCTCTCTCTCTCTCTCTCTCTCTCTCTCTCTCTCTCTCTCTCTCTCTCTCTCTCTCTCTGTCTCTCTCTCTCTCTCTGTATAGAATAACGTCTGGGCAGTGATGCTTTGAACTGTACTAGAGAAGTAATCCTCATTGATTATAGATACAGAGATACGGTACGAGCTTGTCGGGCAATGAGAAGCCAATGAGATCAGTCAAGTTAGCATCGATGTGAAATATAACATATGTGTGTTCGGTCTGTATATATCACATACAATATATGAAAGGTATACCAAATATAGGCCCTGTTAAATTGAATCTTCTTTATTGGGTCACATACATGTACACACACACAGTCAAATGAGTTCCTCTCAGTGAACCCATCCTAGTATGAGGAGCAGTGGGTATCAGCTATTGGATATACAGGGGAGCAGGGGAGGGGTCTGGGGCCTTGCTCAAGGGCACCTCGGCAGTGCAGCCCAGGTGTTTTTGGGGGGACTTGAACCGGCGACCTTCCGGTTCCCCAAGCCCCAAGTCCCAATAGACTGAGCTGTCCTGCCGCCCCCCAAGCGTGTGTTCAAATAAATACATTTTGCAAGAGTTTTGCAACCAAAACATCGCATATCGCTGAGTGTTTTCTATCTTCCACTCACACTGTGTGTTTGAGATTGAATGAGTGAGGTTAAGGGTGTTAAGGTTAAGGGTGTTAAGGTTAAGGTGTTAAGGTTAAGGTTGTGAGGTGCATTTATATAACGCTTTGTGCCAAAGAATTACTGCCTCACAACCAACCACAGACACACACACACACACAGACGGAGGTGTCAGCCATGCAAGGAAGGAGACAGCCCGCTGGTCAGGAGCAGTGAGGGTTAGTTAGGGGTTTGTCTTGCTCAGAGGCACCTCGACACTCGGCTAGGAGGAGGAGGAGGAGGAGGAGGAGGAGGAGGAGGAGGAGGAGGAGGAGGAGGAGGAGGAGGAGGAGCCGGGGGTTGAACCAGCAACCTTCGGGGGTTGCCAGGCAACCGGTTCTCTACCTCCGGAGCCGCTGTCTACTGCTGTTCTGCTGGGTGCAACGTAACAGTAGGTTGGTTTTAATAATAATAAGAAGAATAATAATAATTAAAAATAATAATAATAAGAATAATTCTCACAAAAACCACAAGGTGCACACGGATACTCTGTGGATACCTCATCACAATACAATGGGACAGCGGCAGGCTCTCCCTCCTGCTGCCTGAGGCGTGGCCCCGGGATGTGGTCCGCCCCCCCCCCCCACCGGAGGGTCTGTGTCTCCATCTCCTCCACCCCGGGGGGGCGGGGGGTTGCAGATACGGAGGTATGACATCTTCTTGTTGTTCCACACAAACACCACGGGGGGGGGGGGGGGGGGGGGACGTTGCAACAACGACCGCTGCCTCGCTCTTATGTAACCGACATTACTGACATCTTAGCTCCACCCCCCCCTGTCTCCCCACCGCCTCCCCCCTGTCTCCCCCCCGCCTCCCCCCTGTCTCCCCCCGCCTCCCCCCTGTCTCCCCCCCGCCTCCCCCCTGTCTCCCCCCGGCCTCCCCCCTGTCTCCCCCCCACCTCCCCCCTGTCTCCCCCCGGCCTCCCCCCTGTCTCCCCCGCCCTCCCGCTGTTCTATTGCTCTGAGACGGCGGAGCTGTGGAGCCGTGGAGACCAAGGAGCAGGAAGGAGAGGGAGGAAATAAGCAGGGAAGGAAGGGGAGGAAGGAAGCAGGAAGGAGGGGAGGAAGGAAGCAGGAAGGAAAAGGGAGGAAGGAAGCAGGAAGGAGGGGAGGAAGGAAGCAGGAAAGAAAAGGGAGGAAGGAAGCAGGAAGGAGGGGAGGAAGGAAGCAGGAAGGAAAAGGGAGGAAGGAAGCAGGAAGGAGGGGAGGAAGGAAGCAGGAAGGAAAAGGGAGGAAGGAAGCAGGAAGGAGGGGAGGAAGGAAGCAGGAAGGAAAAGGGAGGAAGGAAGCAGGAAGGAGGGGAGGAAGGAAGCAGGAAGGAAAAGGGAGGAAGGAAGCAGGAAGGAGGGGAGGAAGGAAGCAGGAAAGAAAAGGGAGGAAGGAAGCAGGAAGGAGGGGAGGAAGGAAGCAGGAAGGAAAAGGGAGGAAGGAAGCAGGAAGGAGGGGAGGAAGGAAGCAGGAAGGAAGAGGGGGAAGGAAGCAGGAAGGACGGGAGGATGGAAGCAGGAAGGAAGAGGGGGAAGGAAGCAGGAAGGAAGAGGGGGAAGGAAGCAGGAAGGAAGAGGGGGAAGGAAGCAGGAAGGAAGAGGGGGAAGGAAGCAGAAAGGAGAGGGAGGAAGGAAGCAGGAAGGAGGAGAAGAAAGGAAGCAGTAAGGAGGGGAGGAATGAAGAAGGAAGGAGGGGAGGAAGGAAGCAGGAAGGAAGGGAGGAAGGAAGCAGGAAGGAGGAGAAGAAAGGAAGCAGTAAGGAGTGGAGGAATGAAGAAGGAAGGAGGGGAGGAAGGAAGCAGGAAGAAGGAGGGGAGGAAGGAAGCAGGAAGGAGGGGAGGAAGGAAGCAGGGAAGGAGGGGAGGAAGGAAGCAGGAAGGAGGGGAGGAAGGAAGTAGGGAAGGAGGGGAGGAAGGAAGCAGGAAGGAAGAGGGGGAAGGAAGCAGGGAAGGAGGGGAGGAAGGAAGCAGGAAGGAGGGGAGGAAGGAAGCAGGAAGAAGGAGGGGAGGAAGGAAGCAGGAAGAAGGAGGGGAGGAAGGGAGCAGGAAGGAGGGGAGGAAGGAAGCAGGAAGCAGGAAGAAGGAGGGGAGGAAGGAAGCAGGGAAGGAAGAGTGAGAAGGAAGATGGAACAAAAAGCGAGAAGCAAAGAAAGAAAGAAAGAAAGAAAGAAAAAAAGAAAGAAAGAACAGAGTGAAAGAAGGAAGGACGACTGATGGAAGGCCAGGGAGACAGGATGATGGAAACACTGTGATGTGGATGTGGGAGGTGGACAGAACATTCCGGCAGTAATGCTGCTCACACCACCGAGAGGGGGGGAGGGAGGGTGAGAGGGGAGGTGGCTTTGTGTGTGGTGTGTGCGTGTGTGTGTGAGAGAGAGAGAGAGAGAGAGAGAGAGAGAGAGAGAGAGAGAGAGAGAGAGAGAGAGAGAGAGAGAGAGAGAGAGAGGGAGAGAGCGAGAGAGAGAGAGAGAGAGAGGGAGGGAGAGGGAGAGAGAGAGAGAGAGAGAGAGAGAGAGAGAGAGCGAGAGAGAGCGAGAGAGAGAGAGAGAGAGAGAGAGAGAGAGAGAGGGAGAGAGAGAGAGAGAGAGAGAGAGAGAGAGAGAGAGAGAGAGAGGGAGGGACACCACTTCCACAAATCACATCCCCCTCGGTGGTCGTTTGTTTAACCCTGGCCCTGTTCTCATTTCCATAACATCCTCGTTCCAGGCGGCGGGCCGACCACACAGACAGACTGCGGGGGTCTGGAATTTACATTAAACGTATGAGCGGTGGTCACCTATCAATATGGCCGCTCTGCGTCTCGTTATCAACAGCTGTTGTGTTCTTTTTGGTTTTGTTCAGACGTTTATCATCACACCACGGGAAATCTATTGGGACAGTACAGAACGATATGTGAAAACATCATTCACGTATGTAACCCCTGGTTACTAGAGCTCCAATGACTCCAAAACTTATCTCTAACATTGAAATGAGATTTGACCAATCAGAGCGTTAGGCCCGCCTCCTACGTTTACCGTGAACTCCGGTCAATACCAGATTTTCCTTGGTCGAGTCAGGAATGACATGAGGTGTGGATGTTTAAGACATCGTCCCGTTGGTATATGATAACTATCCTCAGATTACTGATAGAAGAGAGAATACTGGTATGATATCCTGAATTGAATTAGAAAGAAGAACCTTTGTGGATATTGTGAGAAGTGTGCGAAGGGATTCAGCACACACTCGTCGAGACGGTTGCTAGTTAGCATCAGATAAATCCTTGGTGAGTCTCAAACAAGAGAAATGTGTATTAGAAAGTTGTGGTAACATGATAATTGAGTGTAATGTGCGGTATAACGATAGTTGGAATGTCGCAACATTGTTCCTCAAAAGCACGAGGGGCCGCTATACAGCCATGTGATGCATGACATAATGAAAAGAGTTGAACCCAGGTACAGGTTGTAAATGCACTTTATTGAATGAGACGTTGATATGCACGTATGGTTTTGTATTGCAAGGCTGGGTTTTGTGTTGGATCGATTTGGATCCTGGATTCGTCTGTTCGTCTGCTGGTTCCTTTGGACTGCATCGGCGGCGGACAGGCTGGCGAGCCTCCCACGAGAACGACCTGTGAAGTGAACAAGGACAGAGTTAAACCGCGCCTTCTACAGAGCGGTAGGATAAGCGCACTCAACGACACGTTTCCCAGGATGGATTCGTATCACTGAACTGATTTAAAGGGCCACGGACACCAAGTTCCCTGAACACATGGACAGAGTTTGACCACCATTCATGGAATGAGTGAAGTCGTTGTGTGTAAATGGATAGAGATAACTAAGTTGTAATAGGATTCAGGTTCTTTGTTAAGTACACTGCTCAGGGAAACCATTTTGTTTGTTTTATTGCTTTTGTGTTAACAGAGCTTTTGATTTGAGATGGTTTGGATATAAGGGTCTTCTTTCAAATATTAAGAGTCCTGGTTCCTAGAATTAGCTAATCCAGTTAGTTTAAGTTATAATATTGAAATAGCATATAGATAATAATTAAAATAGTATATAGATAATAATTAAAATAGTATATAGATAATAATTAAAACAGTAAATAGATAATAATTAAAATAGTATATAGATAATAATTAAAACAGTGAGTAGATATAATTAAAATAATAACTAAAGTAGTGGAACCAGGGAAGGTTTGGGCATCAGACCCAGGGTGTTTTGGTACATATTCATTCATTTTGTTTAATTCATTGTACAGTGTATTATCCTGACTTGTGGAAAGAAAATAAACCAAAGAAGGTAAGGAAGAACTGGAAAGAGAAACACATTTCCTTACCTTCAAAACATAGATCTGTTGTCAGTGCTTCATTCTTGTGCAGACCATCTCTCTTCCGAGGCGAACTTGGTTTCTTCTGATCTGGCCCAAACCCATATATAGATACCTTGTCTAGTTAATAAGCTAGTGTTACATAAAGTTGGCGAGCCAGCCAGGAGAGAGACTGTGTTTGTACAAGAGTGATCACACCACAGGAAAAGACAATCGATGATAGTAATCTAAAAGCCTTAAAATGGATATAGTGAAGGCTGAACATGTAGATATCCCTAACTCTGTCATTGTTGATGGCACTCCGCTGATTAACCCCAAAGAGCTTGAGGAAACATTAGTATCCCATGGCCCTATAAATCGCCTTTTGCTGATCGATGACCATAACTCAGAATTTCACCATCACGTCATAGTTGAGTTTAAGAGCGATGGCATCGCTATGCAGACATTAAGACCCTTACTGCCCCTAGGCTACAAGAGTCTCCGTGACGCCAATGTCACCTTTAATGTGCGTGCTTTAGATAGTGTCTACACACATGATGCTAGTAGTAGCGCCACCAATGGATACCTTGACACATTGCAAGATATAGCAAGAACAAGTGGGAGGTCTTTCCAAGAAGTACTTCAGGAGGAGTTGACAAAGATGGTCCCAGCGGGAGGGATTAATCCCCCAGCCCAAGAGCTGCCAAACTTAGAGACGGAGCCCCAGAACCTAGGGAGTGAAGCTGCTGAAGCAACCACCACCGTGGGTTCCCCGCACGCTTCCCCTGAGTGGAACCCCGAGTATGACACACCTAAAAGCCCAGCCAAGGGACTCGAGCGAACTGCAACACACCAAACCCTAGCAGGAGCAGGGAGTGGTCATGTTTCCGCGATGATCCAACCAGTTCTCTCCATGACGACGGTTAACCCTCCTAGTGTGCAAAAGATAATAGTTGAACACATCGTGAAGACTGAGGCTGCCAGGTCTCACCAAGAGATCTCTGTTCGTCTTCGAGTCTTCTCTGGGAGAAGTCCTCGTCCTAATAATGAACCCGATTATGACACCTGGCGTGCGAGTGTTGAACTCCTGATGACGGACCCATCCATCTCTGACCTGCATAGAACACAGAAAATCGCCGACAGTCTACTGCCCCCTGCCACCGATGTCATCAAACAGGTTGGTCCCAGAGCCTCACCTTCAGAATATCTTGAGCTCCTGGACTCGGTCTATGGGTCAGTGGAAGATGGAGACGACTTGGTTGCCAAGTTAATGGGCACCTTTCAAAACACTGGTGAAAGACCCTCAAGTTACCTGAATAGACTACAAATCACCCTGAGCACAGCTATCAGACGAGGTGGTATTGTGGAGGAGGAAAGAGGTCGATGTCTCTTGAAGCAATTCTGCAGAGGCTGTTGGAATCGTGAGCTGATCAGAGACCTTCAATTGGAACAGAAGAAAGCACAGCCGCCTTCGTTCGCCGAGCTGGTGTTTCTTATCAGAACAGAAGAGGATAGACACGCGGCGAAGGAAGATCGCATGAGAAGACATCTTGGCCTAGACAGGCAAGTTTCCACTGCTCCCAAGGCTAGAACGGTCGTGCACAGTCAAGCTGCTCACACCTGGGAAGACTCAGAGGCCACCACCACTGAAACTGATACCCTGAGAGAACAGGTTTCTGAGCTTCAAGCTCAAGTCGTTGCCATGCAGGCACCAGCTAAACCAACGACCAAGAAGAAACCGCCAGAATCAGCTGAGGTTACTGCACTAAAGAGACAAGTCGTCGAGCTCCAAGCTCAGATGACTGCATTTCGAGTGCAAGACGATCAGATAAGGAGGAATCCACGATCAAAAGGTGTGGCGATCAAAACCGACCATGAGGCAACCGAGCAGTCATATCGTGGGGCCCCTGCTTCTTCCAGGCCCCGTCCTTGGTACTGTTTCCATTGCGGAGAAGATGGGCACATTGCTCCAAACTGTGAAGATGAACCGAACCCTGCTCTGGTTGAAGAAAAGAGGCACCAGTGTAAAGAGAGGCAGATTAAATGGGACCAGTTAAACTGCTGACGGTTTCTGTTGGAGGGCAAACAGGGACCAAGAGAAAAGAGATGCGCCCTAAAAGAACTGAACCAGTGATCAGCAAAAGTGCTCAAAGTAAATTATCTTCCATCAAGCTACCTAGAGGATTGGTAGGCATGAAGTGCACAGCTCTGATCAAAATAGGAGGAAAAGAAATCAACTGTCTCTTAGACACCGGATCCCAGGTCACCACCATTCCCCTGTCACTCTATAAGAGTCACTTGTCAACTCGCCCAATGAAATCATTGAACGACTTGTTGGAAGTGGAGGGAGCAAATGGACAGGCAGTGCCATACCTTGGGTATGTAGAGCTGAATTTAACATTCCCAAAAGAGTTTCTGGGAATTGAAACTGAAGTGCCCACATTAGCCTTAGTGGTCCCAGATATGACTAACACGCCCCAAATCCTTATTGGTACCAACTCTCTAGATACCCTTTACTCTAGCTATACACAGGAAAATGCGGGCAGTCCTCAGGCATCATTCTATGGATACCGTGCCGTCCTCAAGACCCTTAAGATACGACAGGAACAGGCATGCAATGGCAACCTGGGAAGAGTGAAGGTGAAGGGAAACACACCCGAAGTTGTACCAGCTGGCAGCACGGTGGTCCTGGAGGGACTAATCCATGTGACTGGAAACCACACAGAAAAATGGGTCATTATAGAGCCACCATCCGAGTCGTCCCTGCCCAGTGGGTTGCTGGTAGCTAGCAGCTTGCACACCTTGCCAGATAAGCGCCCCTGCCACTTGCCTGTCCTGATCAGGAATGAAACACAGAGTGACATAGTGATTCCCCCAAGGACCGTGCTAGCTGAGATACACTCTATCCAAAGAGTGGTGGGGAAGGAGCCCTCTGCTAATCTGAGGAAATCTACTGACCAAGTGACAGAGCTAGTCAGGCCCAAGATGGAATTTGACTTTGATAACTCCCCTGTGCCATTAAAGTGGAAAGACAGAATAACAGAGCTGTTGAACTCTATGCCAGAGGTGTTCGCCCAAAATGATCTTGACTACGGCCACACTGATGACGTGAAGCATCATATCAAACTCTGTGATGAGACCCCCTTCAAACATAGAGCCAGGCCTATCCATCCTCAGGATGTGGACGCAGTGCGGAAGCACCTTCAGGAGCTGCTGGCAGCAGGCATCATTCGTGAGTCAGAGTCTCCTTTCGCATCCCCTATCGTTGTGGTCCGGAAGAAGAACAACTCAGTGCGCCTGTGCATTGACTTCAGGAAACTTAATTCTCAGACCATAAAGGATGCCTACGCTCTGCCCAACCTGGAAGGAGTTTTCTCTGTGCTGACTGGGTCAAAGTGGTTCTCTGTTCTTGATCTGAAGTCAGGCTATTACCAGATCGAGATGGAAGAGGCTGATAAGCAGAAAACTGCCTTTGTGTGCCCCCTCGGGTTCTGGGAGTTCAACAGAATGCCACAAGGGATCACGAACGCACCTAGTTCGTTCCAAAGGCTAATGGAGAAGTGTATAGGGGACCTCAACAGGAAAGAAGCACTGGTGTTCATCGACGACATCATTGTCTTCTCTGAAACCCTGGAGGAACACGAATCTCGACTAACACACGTCCTTCGACAATTAAAGGAGTACGGGCTGAAGCTGTCTCCGGAGAAATGCAAGTTTTTCCAAACATCTGTAAAATACTTGGGTCACATAGTCTCCCAACATGGAGTTGAGACAGATCCCGGAAAGATAGAGGCCCTAGAGACCTGGCCGAGGCCCACAAATCTTCAACAGCTGAGGTCCTTCCTTGGGTTTTCCGGGTACTACCGAAGGTTCGTTCAGGACTACGCTAAGATCACAAAGCCCTTGAACGACCTTACCGCAGGGTATCCTCCACTTCGGAAGAGCAGCAAGAAGAAGAAAGAGCCGGATAAACAGTACTTCAATCCTGGTGGATCTTTCGGCGATAGATGGACACCACCCTGCCAGCAGGCATTTGAGACCTTGATCGAGAAGCTCACCTCTGCTCCAGTGCTGGGATTCGCTGACCCAAAACGTCCGTACATATTACATACAGACGCCAGTACCACTGGACTGGGCGCAGCGTTATACCAGGAGCAGGACGGGAAGAAAAGAGCCATAGCTTTTGCGAGCAGAGGGCTGACTAAGAGCGAAGCCAAGTACCCTGCTCACAAGCTTGAATTCCTAGCTCTCAAATGGGCTGTCACTGCAAAGTTTAGTGATTATCTCTACGGGACAGACTTCACGGCTGTAACTGATAGCAATCCGCTAACTTACATCCTGACATCAGCCAAGCTAGACGCCATGAGTTATAGGTGGTTGTCAAGCCTGTCGACATATTCCTTCAAACTTCAGTACAGAGCAGGAAGGCAGAACCAAGATGCAGATGGGCTCTCCCGACGGCCCCATGGTGATCTCATGGATGACCCAGTGTCACAGAAAGAGAGAGATAGGATCAAGCAGTTCACACTACACCATCTGATGGATATGGAGCACACCGATGTCCTTCCCGAAGTAGTGACCGCCATCTGTGAGAAACATCAGGTCTATCAACCGAATGCAAGTCTTGGGCCTCCGTACTCGCCTGTGGCTTTAGTGGAGTCCCTAGCCCTGCACACCGATGCTCTACCCAGCGGGTTCCAACGGGAAAATGAGCATGGTCTTCCGGTAATTCCACATCTGTCGGAAGAGGACTTGATGGAACGGCAGAGAGCAGACCCAGATCTTAGGGCGGTCATAGAACAGCTGCAAACTGGAGAAAAGCCTCCTCCTACCCAAAGGAGAGAACTCCCTGACATAGGCTTGTGGTTGAGAGAGTGGAATCGGTTGGAGATAAGAAATGGGGTGTTATACAGAAGGAGACAAGATCAAGGGGACCTAGTGTACCAGCTGGCGCTCCCCGCAGACTTAAGGGCTACTGTACTAAGAAGCCTACACGATGACCTAGGTCACCTAGGTGCAGAACGAACTCTTGACCTTGCAAGGTCCAGGTTTTATTGGCCAAGGATGTCTGTGGATGTGGAAGAGAAAATCAAGAGATGTGAACGTTGTGTTCGCCGGAAAACTCAGCAGGAGAGAGCAGCCCCTCTGGTGAACATCACAACCAGCAGGCCATTGGAGCTGGTCTGCATGGACTTTCTCTCCATAGAGCCTGATCGGACTAACACAAGAGACGTACTGGTGATCACGGACCACTTCACAAAGTACGCAGTTGCTGTCCCTACCCCAAATCAGAAAGCACAGACAGTGGCAAAGTGTTTATGGGACAACTTCCTCGTGCATTATGGGTTCCCTGAAAGGCTCCATAGTGACCAAGGGCCAGACTTCGAGTCGCACACCATCAAAGAGCTGTGCCGCATCGCTGGTATCCAGAAAACTAGAACCACACCATATCACCCAAGAGGGAACCCTGTGGAACGTTTCAACAGGACACTCCTCCAGATGTTGGGAACCCTGGAAAACAAGAACAAGACTCACTGGAAGGATTTCGTCAAGCCGCTAGTGCACGCGTACAACTGTACGAGAAACGATGTGACTGGATTTTCTCCATATGAGTTGATGTTTGGACGACAACCCCGACTGCCAATCGATCTGGCTTTCGGCCTACCTGTCAACAAGCCTCAAAAGTCACACTCTCAGTATGTGCACGATCTGAGAAGTCGATTGGAAGAGAGTTATAAAATTGCCACCCGGAATGCGGCAAAGACGGCTGACCGCAACAAGCGCAGATTCGACAAGAGGGTCGTGGACTCAACCCTGGAAGCAGGTGATCGTGTTCTTGTGCGGAATGTCCGGATAAGAGGGAAGCACAAGTTGGCCGACAAGTGGGAGTCTGGCGTGCATGTGGTGGTCCGACGTGCTAGCGATCTTCCTGTGTACACTGTCCGGCCAGACTCCAAAGATGGCCCCCTTCGGACCCTGCACCGGGACTTGTTACTACCCTGTGGGTTCCTACCTGTGGTTGAACCGGAAGGTCCAGCTCCAAAAAGGGGCATCCGTAGGCCTCAAACGCGACAAAACCCAGGCATCGAGGATGATGAAGAACCTGAAGACATGAGAGATCCATCTGATTCCGAGGAGGGATGTGTTTACTACTACCCGTATGGAGGAACAGTTGAGGTTGACACTAGAACCTTGTCAGACATGGAACCAGTACAGAGGGAGAGGAACCAACCAATGCAGGAAGCACGGCCAGCTATGGTTGTTCCGGGGAAGCTGCACCCCCTTCCACGTGATCCTGGGAAAGAGAGTTTACCTGAACTTGAGGTTGAAGGAGAAACCCCACCTGAGACTGAAACTGCAAGAGAGAAACCAGCTGATCCAGAGCCTGAGGGAGGCACTTCCTCATCGGGGCTAGCGGCAAAGCGGAGATGCTCATTTGAGAGGCTTTGTGAAGTTCCAGAGGATGCTCCCAGTGAAATGGCGGAAGGCCTTCCAGTGCCCTCCGACATGTCTAACAGTGATGAAGGTCCCCAAGAGCAGCAGCCTGAGGCCACTGAGGTTGGAACTATAAGAGATGAGATTGAACAAGACATCCCACGTATACAGCCCACTAGACACAGAACCCCCCCAGATAGACTGCATTATACACAATTAGGGAATCCCTTTGTGTCTTTGGTGCAGTCACTGTTCCAGGGTATAAGCTCTGCTTTCATAGACATACTGCAAGATCCCAGATATCAGTGTAGGTGTAACGGGACGTACACACCTTTGAGGGGGGAGTGTGTAACCCCTGGTTACTAGAGCTCCAATGACTCCAAAACTTATCTCTAACATTGAAATGAGATTTGACCAATCAGAGCGTTAGGCCCGCCTCCTACGTTTACCGTGAACTCCGGTCAATACCAGATTTTCCTTGGTCGAGTCAGGAATGACATGAGGTGTGGATGTTTAAGACATCGTCCCGTTGGTATATGATAACTATCCTCAGATTACTGATAGAAGAGAGAATACTGGTATGATATCCTGAATTGAATTAGAAAGAAGAACCTTTGTGGATATTGTGAGAAGTGTGCGAAGGGATTCAGCACACACTCGTCGAGACGGTTGCTAGTTAGCATCAGATAAATCCTTGGTGAGTCTCAAACAAGAGAAATGTGTATTAGAAAGTTGTGGTAACATGATAATTGAGTGTAATGTGCGGTATAACGATAGTTGGAATGTCGCAACATTGTTCCTCAAAAGCACGAGGGGCCGCTATACAGCCATGTGATGCATGACATAATGAAAAGAGTTGAACCCAGGTACAGGTTGTAAATGCACTTTATTGAATGAGACGTTGATATGCACGTATGGTTTTGTATTGCAAGGCTGGGTTTTGTGTTGGATCGATTTGGATCCTGGATTCGTCTGTTCGTCTGCTGGTTCCTTTGGACTGCATCGGCGGCGGACAGGCTGGCGAGCCTCCCACGAGAACGACCTGTGAAGTGAACAAGGACAGAGTTAAACCGCGCCTTCTACAGAGCGGTAGGATAAGCGCACTCAACGACACGTTTCCCAGGATGGATTCGTATCACTGAACTGATTTAAAGGGCCACGGACACCAAGTTCCCTGAACACATGGACAGAGTTTGACCACCATTCATGGAATGAGTGAAGTCGTTGTGTGTAAATGGATAGAGATAACTAAGTTGTAATAGGATTCAGGTTCTTTGTTAAGTACACTGCTCAGGGAAACCATTTTGTTTGTTTTATTGCTTTTGTGTTAACAGAGCTTTTGATTTGAGATGGTTTGGATATAAGGGTCTTCTTTCAAATATTAAGAGTCCTGGTTCCTAGAATTAGCTAATCCAGTTAGTTTAAGTTATAATATTGAAATAGCATATAGATAATAATTAAAATAGTATATAGATAATAATTAAAATAGTATATAGATAATAATTAAAACAGTAAATAGATAATAATTAAAATAGTATATAGATAATAATTAAAACAGTGAGTAGATATAATTAAAATAATAACTAAAGTAGTGGAACCAGGGAAGGTTTGGGCATCAGACCCAGGGTGTTTTGGTACATATTCATTCATTTTGTTTAATTCATTGTACAGTGTATTATCCTGACTTGTGGAAAGAAAATAAACCAAAGAAGGTAAGGAAGAACTGGAAAGAGAAACACATTTCCTTACCTTCAAAACATAGATCTGTTGTCAGTGCTTCATTCTTGTGCAGACCATCTCTCTTCCGAGGCGAACTTGGTTTCTTCTGATCTGGCCCAAACCCATATATAGATACCTTGTCTAGTTAATAAGCTAGTGTTACACGTAGCTCTCGGGAGCACACACACACACACACACACTCACAAGTGGAGCGTCTGTGTGTGTGTGGGTGTGTGGGTGTGTGTGTGCGCGCACATGCATCTGTGTAGCTGTGTTTATGTGTGTGTGTGTGTGTGTGTGTGTGTGTGTGCACACGCATGCATCTGTGCATCTGTGCTTTTGTGTTTGTGTGTGTGTGTGTGTGTGTGTGTGTGCATGTGTGCAAGAGTGCGTGTTGGTGTGTGTGTGTGTGTGTGTGTGTGTGTGTGTGCTTGTGTGCGCACATGCATACATCTGTGTGTGTGATCGTGTGTGTGTTGTGTGTGTATGTGTATGTGTGTGCGTGTGTGTGTGTGTGTGTGCGTGTGCGTGTATGTGTGTGTGTGTGTGTGTGTGTGCCTCCTGTCATCTGCACACATCTGCAGTGTTGAATTAATATTGCGGTTAAAAATAGATTTATCAGACTTCACCGTTCCCCCCCCCCCCCCAGAACACACACTCCTGAAGCTGGCCCAATGCCTGACGACCCTCCAGTGGAATTACATGTACCTGTCAGGGGGTTTTGCATCTCGTACACGCCCCCCCCTCACACACACACACACACGCACACGCACACGCACACACCTCCCCCATCCCATCATAGTCAATTACCTCCGCCCACGGGAAGAAAGGGGGAGGAAAATGCACAATTCAAGCGTTAATATCGCCTCGTTCCTACGATGCCCCGGTGTTCTCTCTCTCTCTCTCTCTCTCTCTCTCTCTCTCTCTCTCTCTCTCTCTCTCTCCTCTCTCTCTCTCTCTCTCTCTCTCTCTCTCTCTCTCTCTCTCTCTCTCTCTCTCTCTCTCTCTCGGCATTATTATCAATATCATAATCATAGGGCCAATTACATTTATTTTAGTCGGCAATTGGAGATGGCAATCCTATCGCCACAAGCCCACTAGCGACCACACACCCTCCTCACACACCAGGCTACCTGTAGCTGTAGCCACACGCTCTGTAGCTGTAGCCACACGCTCTGTAGCTGCAGCTACAGGCTCTGTAGCTGTAGCCACACTACCTGTAGCTGTAGCTACACTACCTGTAGCTGTAGCCACACTACCTGTAGCTGTAGCTACACTACCTGTAGCTGTAGCTACACTATCTGTAGCTGTAGCTGCTCCATCCAGTTCAGACCCTTGGTGCTATAGCCTACAGGGCAGTGGAAGGAACAGCTCCTTCCTACCTCCAGGCGATGGTCAAGCCCTACATCCCTGCCTCTGTCCACTTAGCTCTGCTACTAAGGGGGCGTCTGCTATGGGGCCGCCTCGCTTAGAGGCCCTTGTGGCCGATCCAAGCGTTCACGGCTCTTCTCTTCTCTATCCCAGGGCCCCAAAGTGGTGGAATGAACTCCCCACGGATGTCAGGACTGCAGAGTCACTGCCCTTCTATATGTTTGTTTGTTACTTAGTTAGATATTGTTTGCCAACTTATTGTACTTTTACCTTATTGTACTTTTATCTTATTGTACTTTTACCTTCTTGTACGTTTCCCTTACTGTACTTTGACCTGAAGTTATTGTACTTCTACCTGAGCTCTGGTTCAGTTCTTGGAGACTTGTTGAAATGCACTTTTGACTTCTGGTGACGAGTTGTTCTCTCACCTTCCTTTATTGAATGCACTATTGTAAGTCGCTTTGGATAAAAGCGTCTGCTAAATGACTGTAATGTAATATAATGTAATGTTATGTGATGTTATGGCATCGCGTGTTGGCAAGGCAACAAACTAAGAACAACAATCCAACCTGTGAATTCTTCCACTTTTTGTGTGGTGACATTGTATGTCTATAAAAATACAAAAAAAAAGAAATATATAAAGTACAAAGTGGAAGACGTTCCATTGTTCTGTTCTCCAGGTGCGGGGATGCAAGGGCGTTTGGCAGTGATGCCCTCACAGCTGGCCAGGAGAAGAACACCACACAGCAGACCGGATGACCAGGCTGGGTCTGTCTGACTCCTGGTTAATTATAGCTCTGTGAGATCAGAGAGAGGGGGAGAGAGAGATGGAGACACAGAGAGAGACACAGAGAGAGAGAGACACACACACACACACACAGGCAGAGAGAGAGAGAGAGCGAGAGAGAGCAGAGAGAGAGAGAGAGAGAGAGAGAGAGAGAGACACACACACACACACACACACACACACAAAGGGCAGAGAGAGAGAGAGAGAGAGAGAGAGAGAGAGAGAGAGAGAGAGAGAGAGAGAGAGAGAGAGGAGAGAGAGAGAGAGAGAGAGAGAGAGAGAGAGAGAGAGAGAGAGAGAGAGAGAGAGAGAGAGAGAGAGGAGAGAGAGAGAGAGAGAGAGAGACAGAGAGAGAGAGCTATCCTGCATATGCTGGATACATGGAGCCTGCCATTATGTGAGATGATTGACTCCTATGTTAATTATGCTTAATTGTTTATTATTTATGTTGTTGAATATGGATCTATTGGATGGATCTATGGATGTATTTCTTGTTTATACTTAATATAAGTCGAGAGAGAGAGAGAGAGAGAGAGAGAGAGAGAGAGAGAGAGAGAGAGAGAGAGAGAGAGAGAAGAGAGAGAGAGAGAGAGAGAGAGAGAGAGAGAGAGAGAGAGAGAGAGAGAGAGAGAGAGAGAGAGAGAGAGAGACACACACACACACACACACACATTGGCGAGAGAGAGAGAGAGAGACATGTAGGTGAAGAGATAGAGAAAGCGAGAGATGATGGAGAGATTTACCGTTCAGGTAACCATGACAACAGAAGAGGTAGAGAGGATGGACAGAGAGAATAAGAGAGAGGCAGAGAATGACAGAGAATAGAGAGAGGTAGATAATGAGAGAGAGAGAGAGAGAGAGAGAGAGAGAGAGAGAGAGAGAGAGAGAGAGAGAGAGAGAGAGAGAGAGAGAGAGAGAGGAGAGAGAGAGAGAGAGAGAGAGAGAGAGAGAGAGAGAGAGAGAGAGCAGTGCCGGTGAATGGTGAACGTCCATCCTCACAGGACCCAGTGGTGGTCGTTTGTGTTGGTCTTTTTGTTCCCATAAAGATGGTTTGAGACAGGGTTTGTTGGCTGTCTGCCTGCGAGTGGATGTATGAGAGACCAATAAAGAGGCTTCAATCCTCCAGATTTAGACTCAGACCTACCAGGTTCCTTGCTGATGTTCCTTCCGTTTCCCACTGAGAGACCAAAGAGAGAGAGAGAGAGAGAGAGAGAGAGAGAGAGAGAGAGGAGAGAGAGAGAGAGAGAGAGAGAGAGAGAGAGAGAGCTATCCAGCATATGCCGGATACATGGTGGCTGCCATTATGTCCGATTAATGACTCCTATGTTAATTCTGCTTAATTGTTTATTATTTATGTTGTTGAATATGGATCTAATGTATTTCTTCTTTATACTTGATATTCATTTTCCGTTTTTGTTGGATGTGTATCTAGGTGTTACTATAGTAGACATGCATTTGAGATGATTGACATGGTTTAAATGATGATTGACATGGTTATATCAGGGTTTCCGTTAGCCGGTATTTGCATGTAAAAAAACGGTCATTTAAAAACCTGCCGGTCAGCTTTATTACTGCCCCTCCCCCCCGAAAGGGTGACCCAATGAAGTGACCACAATGAAGTGGTCTTTGTCATTCTTTCGTCAGTCTAGGTGTACATTACAGTTGCATTTGACACTTGACCGGCAAGAAAAAAATTCTAGCGGAAACCCTGATATATATATATATAGTTATATATAGTTTGTCTGATGAATGGGGATTGAGAGATGGAGGTTGCACACAATTTTCGGACCACTTTTGGTCCACTTTAATACACTCAAAGTGCATTTTAACTATTCGCTTTCTTTGCAGTTTTATTGGAATGATCAAGCCTTTGTGTTTTGAAGAAGAAGAAGAAGAAGAAGAAGACTTTGACTTTTGCAAAAACACTTTATTTACAATCGATTGTGATCAATTGTGATCAAATAAAGTGCTTCATTGTGCAAAAACAAAAAACAAAAATAAAACCAAACAAAGAAAAACGAATCACTATTAAAACCTAGGTCTTAAAAACTTGTGCAAAGTGCAAATCCTCATCCACAACAGAACACACAATGTCTTCAGAACACCACCGCTGTTTAAAAGCATCCAGATCCCCAACATGTTTATAAAAGCGATGCTCTAACCAGAGTCTGGCTCTGATGTTGCACAGCCAGATCGCTTTTGCCTCTTCCCCTTTCCTATTTTCTATTCTGTTTTTCCTACTCAAATAAATGGCCATTTTCGCTTCACCCGAGAGGTAGTTCAGGAGCTGCCACTTTTCTTTATTTGCTTTTTTGCCTGGAGCTCCCATGATAAAAACCCTCTCGGTAAAAACTATACCAAAAAGATTAAAAACCCATGTTAAAAGAGAGAAGAAACCTGTGAGTCTCTTGCACTCTGTAAAGACATGGAACACAGTCTCTCTAAAACCACAAAATGGACACTTGTTAAAAACAGCAGGATTAATAGTGGAAATAAAGGAATTGCAGGCAATGGCACCGTGTAAAATTCTCCACTGGAGGTCGGCAGTACGTTTTTTTATGGGAGGTTTGTATAAAATCCTCCACTGTGGGCCTGGTCCGCTTCCTGCACCCAGTCTGGTGCTCCACACAGTGGAGGCCCTGTCCTTCAGCACATTCTTATAGGTCATTTTTACAATGTTCATGTAAAGTGTTCTCTTATCAGCTCTGTGTATTGTCATCTTTCCAGAATTTGCGACCTGGAGCAGGGGGCCGGTCAGTTCTCCGAGCCCTGGGCTCAGGTAGATCTCCGGGAACGGGTCTGCTGGGTCCGGCCTGGCTCCTCCCTGTCCGTTGCTCCTTAGCAGTCTTTTTTCCTCAGGGCAGAGGATCTGGCTCCAGAGCTGAAGAATCCTCTGGGCCACCCGGACAGAGTGCAGACCCAGCAGAGAGCCCAGG
>CM051022.1:15244974-15247474 GCA_027704905.1 Muraenolepis orangiensis | reverse complement strand
CGCAGGCTTTCCATCAATCTGCACACCAGACAGCAATTAGAGAAAAGCCTGCCGCCACTGTGTGTGTGTGTGTGTGTGTGTTCGTGCACGTGTGTGTGTGTGCTTGTCTGTCTCTGTGTGTGCGTGTGTGTGTGTGCGTATGTGCGTGTGTGTGCGCGTGTGTGTATGTGTGTGCGTGCGTGTGTCTGTGTGTGTGTGTGTGTGTGTGTGTGTGTGTGTGTGTGTGTGTGTGTGTGTGCGTGTGTGTGTATGTGTGTGCGTGCGTGTGTCTGTCTGTGTCTGTCTGTGTGTGCGTGTGTGTGCGTGTGTGTGTGTGTGTGTGTGTGCGTGTGATGGTGGTGTTGGTTGCCTGCGGGTGGGGGTGTGGGGGACGGTTCACCTTTGAATGTCCTCCTAATTAAAACCCTCATCTGCCTGCTTTATATTCCAGGGTTGAATGAGACCAACCAGTTGGTTTATGGGGGAGGCTTTCCTCTACTGGCGACTACTGGTCCGGGCTCATCTGTGGTGTGTGTATTCTGTGGTGTGTGTATTCGATGGTGTGTGTATTCTGTGGTGTATGAATTCTGTGGTGCATGTATTCTGTGGTGTGTGTATTCTGTGGTGTGTGTATTCTGTGGTGTGTGTATTCGATGGTGTATGCATTCTGTGGTGTATGAATTATGTGGTGCATGTATTCTGTGGTGTGTGTATTCTGTGGTGTGTCATATGTGGTGTGCATATGTGGTGTATGTATTCTGTGGTATGTGTGTATTCTGTGGTGCATGTATTATGTGGTGTGTGTATTCTGTGGTGTATGTATTCTGTGGTGTGTGTGTATTCTGTGGTGTATGTCATATATGGTGTGTGTGTTCTGTGGTGTGTGTATTATTTGGTGTATGTATTCTGTGGTGTGTGTATTCTGTGGTGCGTGTATTATGTGGTGTGTGTATTCTGTGGTGCATGTATTATGTGGTGTGTGTATTCTGTGGTGTATGTATTCTGTGGTGTGCGTGTGTATTCTGTGGTGTATGTCATATATGGTGTGTGTATTCTGTGGTGTGTGTGTATTCTGTGGTGCATGTATTATGTGGTGTGTGTATTCTGGGTTTATGTATTCTGTGGTGTGTGTGTGTGTGTATTATGTGGTGTATGTCATATGTGGTGTGTGTATTCTGTGGTACATCTGTTCTGTGGTTACAATGCCCACCCCAGCCACGAACTGTATTCACTTTTACCGTCAGGCAGGCGATACCTCAGTATCAAGTGCCGTACAAATAGACTCCCAGATAGCTTCCACAGTCAGGCCATCAGGCTGCTGAACAAGGGCGTATAGCATATAACAATGTATATTTTATTACATTGATTTATATATACATATTGCTCTTTTTCTGTGCCGATATATTGCATTTTATATATTGCATTTTTATATATTTAACTTTATACAGTTTTGTACTTTTTTTTTGTACTCTTTTTTATTCTATTCTGTTTTTTATAACTGCTGTCTGTCGTCGGGTATCGCACATAATATTTTCACTCATTGCTTATACTCGTGTAAACTGTGTAAAAGGGACAATAAACTTATCTTGAACTTGAACTTAATCCACAGATCAACAACAGAAGCAGTGAGAACAGCATAGTTCCCTGTCACTACATCTGGGTGTCATGTTGCCGCTCAACACAACTGGAGGTGTCGGACATTTCGGCAGTAGACGGGCACGGTTGGATATTGTATCTTTTTTGGTGAAAATACAATCGTTCCAAATAACCCACTGCTGTGCAGTCGGTAAACCTCACTCCCCGACCCCTAAATAGACGATCTAGCGATGAAGCAAGTAGAGCCGATGGGTTTTAGCTTCTCGCGTTGGAACGTCACGCCTCTCATGCCGGAGGTCGTCGGTTCGATGCCCCGGGACACTCACTGTTCCATAGGGTCCACCCACAGCCGCTGCATGGGTCCCTGCTTAACGACGCCTTCCATGATTCTGGCATGTTCTCCGGCTCCGGGGACTAATCAACCACGCGCAGGCTCCCCAATGACAGTCAGGGGGGTTTTCTCTATATTATACCTCCTGCCCATCGATCAGCCTCCTCCCTGAGGGTTCATTACAGAACCCCCCCCCCCAGGGTTGGTCCTCATGAATGACAATGAAGGAATCATGTTTGCTTCCACCAGGGGCTCCCAGCCTCTTCCTAGGTCTGCCCATGAGATGAGATGAGATGAGATGAGATGATGAAGCCTCCTCTCTGTGTGTGAATAATTGAGCAGTCGGGCGGCCGAGATGTGAGAGGCACCCGCGGTGCTTTGTGTGATGGGAACAAAACAGCGAAGAAGAACCGAGGAGATCCTGCACATTACTCATGTTCAAGATTCAAGATTTGTATTTGCCATCATATGCAACAAGTACAATGAAATGCTTGCTCCTCACTCCCTCCCGCAGTGTGAATTTCTAAAACACAATACAATAAAAATGTACATAAAAAGACAAATAAAGGGATTGATGGATGATATGTACATAAT
>CM051022.1:15184974-15232474 GCA_027704905.1 Muraenolepis orangiensis | reverse complement strand
CAGAAGAAGTTCCAGACGCGCGTGCACCCCAAGAACCTCAACCCGGCGTTCGACGAGACCTTCCGCTTCGCGGCGGCGTACGACGAGCTGTGCGCGCGCAAGCTGCACTTCAGCGTGTACGACTTCGACCGCTTCAGTAGCCACGACATGATCGGCGAGGCGGTGGCCGACAACCTGTTCGAGCTGTCCGACCTGTCGCGGGAGGCCGTGGTGTGGAAGGACATCCACGCCGCCACCACAGTGAGTAGACGTCACCACGTCTCTCCTGTCTGTCTGTCTGTCTGTCTGTCTGTGTGTGTGTGTGTGTGTGTGTGCGTGCGTGCGTGCGTGCGTGCGTGCGTGCGTGCGTGTGTGTGCGTGTGCGTGCGTGTGTGTGTGTGTGTGTGAGTGTGTGTGTGTGTGTGTGATATGCAAGAGTTTTAACAAGAGAGAGAGAGAGAGAGAGAGTGAGAGGAGGAAAGAGCAGAAGATAGACAAGATGTTGAAACTCCCTCTGTGCTCCCCCCCCTCCGCACGGTTCTCCATCACCGTGGAGTGTTTGCATCATTTCACGCACCTGTGATTGACAGGCACGATGGATCCCCCTCCGCCGCCCCCCCCACCAACTCGAACCAATCAGGGAAGAGATGTGCTCCGATTGGTTGTAAAATCGAAACTTCAGCGGGCGCAGTCAACTCGAAACACGTTTGTCCTCACGGCGAATTTCACTCGCTAATAGCTGACGGATGGCTGGACCATTTCCACAAACACAGATGACAACAAGCGATAGATAATAGTTGGTGAAGTCGTACCCACAGTGGGTGCCGTTGGATTCCCCAACGCTACGTCTGCATGTTGCGGTGTGAGTCGCCAGGGTAGATGAGGTGAGCTCGGGAGTGTTTCTGTGCACGGTTCTGTGAAGTATATTGTATGAATATATATACTGTACAAGGGAAGATGGTGTGGTTTATGGGGCGGCAGGATCGCTCAGTCTGTTGGGACTCGGGGCTTGGGAACAGGAAGGTTGCCGTTTCAAGTCCCCGAAACACATGAGTCACTGAGGCACCGAGGTGCCCTTGAGCAAGGCACCAGACTGCTCCTCCTCGGGCAGCTGTATATCCAATAGATACCCACTGCTCCTAACACTAGGATGGGTTCAATGAAGAGAAACACATTTCACTGTGTGTGTGTGTGTACATGTATGAGACCCATAAAGAGGATTCAATCCTCCAGATTTAGATTCTGATTAAGAATCTCTTCAAGAGCAAGTCAGTCCCGCATGTACTCAGTGGGTACACGATGTACTGACGACCCATATAGCGTAACACAGGGCAGGTTGAGGTCACGTACCAAACAAATCAACCGCCACACAGATGTCTGTAAGCGCAGGGTCGTTCAGACAAAATGTCTGCTCGTTTTCTGCCGATTGACTCATAAAACCACGGGAAACCAAATCCAATTACTTTTACAGACACTTAGAAAAACCACAGTCGTCGTCAACGTTAACACGTTCAGACAATTTTATGTTGATGATACGTTCAGCAAAAAATGTTTTAATGACTTTGTACCGGGGATGTAATTGGACTAACTAGGTGAGGTTAGATTAGATTAGATTGACGCTTAAGGATGTGTCTCTATGATTAGGACAACAGCAATGCTGTCCTACTCATTTATATCCACCTTGTGTGGACAAGATACACAGTGTTACAATGGATTACTCACTCCCCATTCCCTCCCACAGTATGAATTTTTAATCCTATAAAAAAAATACTATATACAATAAAATGAACAGAAAAAGAACAATAAAGTGACGGATGATATTTACATATTTTGAATTGTGCAAAAACATTTAAAAAGCATTTAAAGTGCCATTAGTGCAGCAGCATCATGACTCCAGTGCAGAACAGAACAGTCACTGTAATGAGCCCAGAGAGTCTAGCCGTATGACAGCGTGATGTTAATGACAGTGAACTTGTGTTGTATGTGTTGTATGTGTTGTATGTGTTGTATGTGTTGTGTTGTGTTGTGTTGTATGTGTTGTAAATGTAAAAAAAAATGTTCCAAATGTTCCAAAGTGCTGCCAAAAGATTGACATTCTGTGTTGTCGATCCCCTCGGGGAGAAGAGTTCTTTCTGTTTTTGTATTTATATTCTACGACGTGTTTCACCAAATTGGAAATTCCCCTTTGAAACGTAATGCATGATTGTTTTATTTTCTCCTGAGAATTCACTTACCATCCTGCAGTTCTCTTATGAACCACAATGCTGTTTGTTTGTTGTACAAACGTGCTAAATGTTAACTTTCGTGCTCACCCTCGATCGATTAAGTAGTCGGCTGAGGTAGGTTAGTAGGTTAGTCCGTAGGCGTAGGGACGTCAAGACTATGCTTAAAAATAAGTTGAAATTGTGCGTATTTGCTTCCGATCGCGGTGATTTCGACAGAGTACAATGCAGACACTAAATTTGTAAGCTAAATTTGTAAGCTAAATTAAATTGTGGCCTAAACGTTCGTAATTAAGGTAGTTCAGGGCTAAGTTGAATACTTTTATTTGAAATTGGCTCCTACAATAATAGTCCCCTAAAAGGGGGACTACACATATTGTGCTCCGATTAAACATCCAACCTTTTAGACAAACTTTTAACCACTATCCTTCTACTGCCGGACCAGCATAGACTCCCAGTGTATCATCCAGCAAACTGTAGGTCATGATACATGACGACTAGTGTCGTTATAATGAACACAGAGTACCACTCCTATTAGGCTGAAGTCTGCAATTGCAATCAAAAGCGACAAACGACCCGCTCTTAAGTTGTTCTGTGAGCTGCAGCCTCCAGCAGCTCATTGAGGGCCCAGGGGAGAGAACTAAGCAGTAGGTGAAACCACAGTGGTTCAGGCACAGGGAGCACTACTTAAAGATAATTCCGATATGCGGAGGCCTCCGACACACAACATGAAAAGCCCAGCGCCATCTCCGACTGCTTGGCTGTTTAATGTTGGACTCACCATCGCCACGAAGACACTCCACACATTCCAATTAAATCAAATCCAAGATTAAGGGAGAGCTATGAGCCTTACATAATATCACCATATGTCTTAGCTCATAGCTTTGAAGGACAAATAGTTTTTAATGAAAAGACATGGCTTCTGTAAAAGAAAAGTGCTCTCGTCTGTGCTCTCGCTCCCTCTCTCTCTCACTCACTCACTCTCTGGTGGTCTGTGCCCCCTCTCTCTCTCCCTCTCTCTCTATATATATATATATATATATCTCTCTCACTCTCTCACTCTCTCTCTCTATATCTCTTTTTCACTCACTCACTCTCTCTCTCTCTCTCTCTCTCTCTCTCTCTCTCTCTCTCTCTCCTCTCTCTCTCTCTCTCTCTCTCTCTCTCTCTCTCTCTCTCTCTCTATATATATCTCTCTCTCACTCACTCTCTCTCTCTATATCTCTTTTTCTCTCTCTCTCTCTCTCCTCTCTCTCTCTCTCTCTCTCTCTCTCTCTCTCTCTCTCTCTCTCTCTCTCTCTCTCTCTCTCTCTCTCTCTCTCTCTCTCTCTCTCTCTCTCTCTCTCTCTCTCTCTCTCTCTCCCCCCCCTGTAGGAGAGTGTGGACCTGGGTGAGATCATGTTCTCTCTGTGCTACCTGCCCACCGCCGGCAGGATGACCCTCACGGTCATCAAGTGCAGAAACCTGAAAGCCATGGACATCACAGGCTCCTCAGGTAACACACACACACACACACACACACGCAGACACACGCGCACACACACGCGCGCGCACACACACACGCACACACGCACACGCACACGCACACACACACACACACACACACATACATGCGCAGACACACACAAAAAAAGACACACACGCAGATTCACACACACACGCACGCAGACACACACGCAGACACACGCGCAGATTCACACCCACACACACGCACATAGACATGCACACACACACACACACACATTATACACACACTATGTTTCAGAAGACTGCAATTGGAAAAATATGTATTTACTGGCATCGGAAAAATAAACGAATACATGTCAATTTAACAGATTAATCTGTAAAAACACTGATCATTTTACTATTTTAACACTTCGAAGGCACAAAATTAATTTCCCCTGTCAAAGTACCAACAGCGCCCCCTACTGCAATTGAAAATTACTGTACGGAGGACCGTCCTCCCCAAGCTTCCCATTGAAATCCATTCTAAACTCCCGGACCCGAGCGGCCGGTGAGTCCTGGTTTAACATGAGTGTACGGCGCTAAGGGAGGACCATCCTCCCTGAGGGCGGGGCTAGACAGAGGCTGTCAACCAATCAGCAGAGCTAACTGCGCTGGGGAATACCCAATCGGAGTTTTGGGGGGGCGGGTTATCATCATGTAAGGATTTATCTTGTTCATTCATTAATTCCGCGTTCCAGAACACTCGTGAGTCATTTACTTTGAATTTATTTTAGATTGTAAACTCCTCAAAGCGTCCCATGGCTGACCGTGACAAGGTGGTGTCTCTTTGGGTCGCCATTAGACAATTGACGTGCTTTTACGTTATGATAGTATGTCTTATTTTAATTAAATACAGGTAAATATACTTTACACAAACAAACGCTTCTCCGTGAAATATTTCTCAATTCAAATGATGTTAGGTATGTTTGGTAGAAATAGCCACTGTGCAAAGAATAACAATTTCGATTTTTCATATGTTCATTATTAATGGAGTAATCGCTAATTAGCTATTTTTCAACAAAACTTTGCTTCTTCCCCCCCCAGTTCACGATCGATTTCAATTCTGTTGGCTTGTCTGCTAAAATGACCCACTAATACATTGTGAAAAAATTGATGGTGAAGCCGGGTGAGGCTCTGTGAGTGCTTACTCCCAGAGAAAGGGACAATCCTAAATAAGATCCTATATTTGTCTAGCCATTTCTCCGAAGGCAAAACTGAGCCCCATTTTAGATCAGTATGATATTTTGACCATTTTCTTATGTTCAGCTTCTAAGAAATAGACTTGATCTTGTCTCACCCCAATCCCAATTCAAGATCAACGATTTATCTCACTGCACTGATCTTTATATTGCCTGAAATAATCAGCTCTTGAGATAGCAGTCCAAGATCTAAAAGCAATCTTGATTGGCTTATACATTTCTCAAACTGGTCTTGAGATTGATCTATTATATAGCTGCTTACTTCTCCTAAGGCTAACGATACCAGGTCAGACTTCAGTCATCTCTAAATAAGAGCTGATTTATTTCTGATAAGACAAAGAAGAGACGGTTGGGAGCAGCACAATTTCCTCTGGAATATCTCACTAGTACTAAATGTGTCTGTGTGGGTTTTTCATGGCCTCAAATGACCTCACTAACACCCCCATCCACCACCCCACCCTCCACCAAACTACAACACGCTTCATCGAGAGCACCTTCCTTCCTCCCCTACTTTAACTGCAACACAGGGACACACGTAGAGAACATCCCCAAGACACAACACCACGACCAAGGACTAAACATGAAGACAAACAACACAGCACTAAGGGAAGAACAATTCCTAAATGTACAATAAGTTAAGACAGCGTCTAACCTAAGGAGGGAGTTAAGGAGGAGATGGCAGAGGGTATAAAAGAGGGTTTACATTCATTTTCCTGTGTGTGTGTGCGTGTGTGTGTTTGTGTGTGTGTGTGTGCATGTCTGTGTGCGTGTGCTTGTGCATGTGTGTGCGTGCGTGCGTGTGTGTGTTTGTTTGTGTGTGTGTGTGCGTGCGTGTGCGTGTGCGTGCGTGTGTGTGTATGTGCACGTGTGTGTGTGCATGTGTGCATGCTATGTGTGTGTGTGTGTGTGTGTGTTTGTGTGCACGTGTGTGTGCGTGCATGTGTATATATGTGTGTGTGTGTGTATGCGTGTGGTGTGTGTGTGTGTGTGTGCACGTGTGTGTGTGCATGCGTGCGTGCTATGTGTGTGTGTGTGTTTGTGTGTGTGCGTGCATGTGTATATATGTGTGTGTGCGCGCGTGCGCGTTTGTGTACGTGTCTGCATGCTATCTGTGTGTGTGTGTGTGTGTGTGCGCATGTGTGTGCGTGTGCGCGCGTGTGTGTGTGTGTGCGCAGACCCGTACGTCAAGGTCTCCCTGAATTGCGACGGGCGGCGTCTGAAGAAGCGTAAAACCACGACCAAGAAGACCACGCTGAACCCCGTCTACAACGAGGCCATCGTCTTCGACATCCCCCCCGAGAATGTGGAGCAGGTCAGCCTGTCAATCACCGTGATGGACTACGACCGGTGAGGAACTACAACGCTCCTCCATCTTTGAATCGGTCCTTACGTTATTACCGTCACTGCTGCACTGCCACCATCTATGCATATATCATCCATTAGACACTTGTTTGTTATTTTTTAATGTGTATAGTATTGTTATAGTATAGTGTTGTTTATAGTGTAAAGTATAGTTTATAGTAGGTAGTATATAGTGTTGTTTATAATATATAGTATAGTTACTATACAATATATTATAAACAACACTATATACTACCTATTATATACTATACTATAGTATATAATAGGTAGTATATAGTGTTGTTTACAGTAAATAGTAGGTAGTATATAGTGTTGTTTATAGTATAGTGTAGTATATAGTAGGTAGTATATAGTGTTGTTTATAGTAAATAGTAGGTAGTATATAGTGTTGTTTATAGTATAGTATATAGTAGGTAGTATATAGTGTTGTTTATAGTATAATATTGTATAGCATAGTGCAGTTTAGTATAGTTTATATTTTTTTACATTGTTTCATTCTTACTGGACGAATTGCATATGACTTCACCGAATCATATACGTATATTATTAAATGACTCCTACACGTAAGACAACGGACATCAGGGGGATCAAACCTACGGGCTGGGAGTCCAAACACACCAGCCACCGACGCTATCCTGCTAGGCCTCGGTGCTGTCCTGCTAGTCTACGCGTGCTAGCCTGCTAGGCCTCGGTGCTATCCTGCTGGGCTACGCGTGCTATCCTGCTAGGCCTTGGTGCTATCCAGCTAGGCTTCACATGCTATCCTGCTAGGCTGGGCATCTGCTAGATCTCAGTGCTATCCTGCTAGGCCTCGGTGCTATCCTGCTAGGCCTCGGTGCTATCCTGCTAGGCTATGCGTACTATCCTGCTAGGCCTCGGTACTATCCTGCTAGGCCTCGGTACTATCCTGCTAGGCCTCGGTGCTATCCTGCTAGGCCTCGGTGCTATCCTGCTAGGCCTCGGTGCTATCCTGCTAGGCTTACGCGAGGGCCTGATCACAGTACCTCGGGTTATTTGGGGTTAGATAATAACTCGTACACGTACCCTGGGGATCCACTACTGTTGTTCTCTTGTTCTGAGGAACGTTTCTGTTGGTGGAAACACAAGGACAGCGAGGACGACTCTGCACTACGCCACGGTGGAACAGGAATTGAACAATGTTCAATTATTTAGAAAACATGGTTAAAATAAAAGCAAAATTGGTTTCATTAGAAGCACACAGCGGATGGGGAGAGATAGCAGAGGAGTTAATGGAGAACAATCATAAGTTTGGGCACAATATTATGACACTCATTTGAGAATCTCTCATCTGGTCGTCTCGCTCCTGGTGCAACAAAGTGTTACATCACAAAAACTCTCTGATTAGAATTTCTGAAAGCCTTTTTTAATGCTTTTGTGTGTGTGTGTGTGTGTGCCTGTGGGTATGTTTGTGTTTGTCTGTGTGTGTGTGTGGGCATGCATGTGTGTGTTCGCGCATGTGTGTGCGTGCGTGCGTGCGTGTGTGTGATTCTACATGTTTGTGTGTGTGTGCGTGCATGTGTGGGATTCTACGTGTTTGTGTGTGTGTGTGTGTGTGTGTGTGTGCCTGTGTGTGCATGTTTGTGTGTGTGCATGTGTGTAATTCTACATTTTTCTGTGTTTGATTCTGTGTGCGGGCGTGTGTGATTCGTGTGTGATGTTTGTGTGTGTGCATGAGTGCATGTGTGTGATTCTATGTGTGTGTGTGTGTGTGTGTGTGTGTGTGTGTGTGTGTGTGTGTGTGTGTGTGTGTGTGTGTGTGTGTGTGTGTGTGTGTGTGTGTGTGTGTGTGTGTGTGTGTGTATGATTATATGTGTTTGTGTGTGTGTGTGTGTGTGTGTGTGTGTGTGTGTGTGTGTGTGTGTGTGTGTGTGTGTGTGTGTGTGACTCTTCCAGGGTTGGACACAACGAGGTGATCGGTGTGTGTAACACAGGGCCGGACGCCCAGGGTCTGGGACGAGACCACTGGAACGAAATGCTGGCCTACCCCCGAAAACCCATCACCCACTGGCACGCCCTGGGGGAGGTACTGACCCCCTCCACACACTCCACACACCACACAGTTCACCATCGCATGGACGACGTTTTTAAAGATTTATTAGAATATCCGCATGAATAACGAGGTGTTACATGACTTATGATAGGCGGCGGTACAGCTCAGGAGGTAGAGCGGCCGCCTCACAACCGGAAGGTTGCTGGTTCGATCCCCTGGCTCCACCTAGTCGAGGTGTCCTTGAGCAAGACCCCCTAACCCTAACTGCTCCTGACCTGCTGGCTGTCTCCTTGATGGCTGACTCCGGCCTCGGTGTATGAATGGGTGAATGTGAGGCATGACTTGTAAAGCGCTTTGGATAAAATATGCTATATAAAAGCATCCATTACCATGATATTGTCATGTCGGTCATGAATGGTGGTCGTCACAGAGATAGTTAGTTCTAGTTATGAGCTGATAGATTGAGACATATTGATGTCATTTAGGCGGGAAATATACAGTTTAGAGGAAAATCATAGAAATGGGATTAGATTGACGTTTTGACTTTTAAACATATGACTGTTTCGCAGCTTCAGAACACACACAAAATGTGTTTTATTATTTTTCAGTTCGATATTCTAAAATACATTTCTTGGCTGTTTGTTTTACAATTGCCTTTGGGCACTTGTCGTTGTTTTTCGATTTGAAATGCACTTGGTTAATCCCAAATAATCTATTAATACAATCATTCGTTCATTATATGGAAAGTAATTAGTTGACTTTTGTTTAACTTCGTCCCAATGGACTGGCCTGTCTTGTTTTGATGAACGTAATAACGTCTACACACTCCACTGCCACAATGAGTAGTGTGTGTAGTTTGGCTCAATACAATTAACAGTCAATTCAACAGTCGACACATTAAAAGAACAGCAAACATTGCATATCAGTGCCTTGTTTTCACTACTGCTGCCTAAGGGATAGTCAGGAGAAACTTAAACCTCCTTAAACTTTCCTCTTGTGACCATATTGAACCACTGGCTCAAGGCTGTATATGGAATGATACACTCCTGTTGTTATGAATGTCAAGGTACACTTGTGTGGGCGTACCTTGACATTCATAACAACAGCTGTGTACATACATCTACTGATGCCTAGTCTGGACACATCTTCAGTGATGTTCCTGGAATCATAGGACGTTTCGGGTCTCGCAACATCATACGCCCTCCTCCAGGTGACCCAGCCGGGGCTGATCAGACCCCAGCTTGTGTCCAGATGGCTAGCTAGCTACCATGACTCCATGGCTCCCCTCTTTTGAGCCACAACCATCTTGAGGCCCTCTCTGCCGCATCGGTGGTACTGCGGATGGCTCTCCTCTTTCTCACTCCCTCGATGCCTAAACTGCTGAAGGCTCTGACCAAGGAACGGGCTGCGAATCCTCTGCATCCAACTTCCACCGGGAAACACCTTGCTCTCCAACCAGCCTGCTGACAGTCGCTGACCAGTCCTGCGTACTTGGAGAGCTTCCTTTCAAAGGCTTCTTCCAAGCGATCTTCCCACGGGACTGTCAGCTCCAGCAGCACAGCTTGCTTGGTGGACTCAGACACAAGAACAATGTCTGGTCGCAGGGTGGTGACTGCAATATGGCTGGGGAACTTCAGCTGATGTTCAAGGTCCACCAACAACTGCCAGTCTCTTGCAGATGTCAGGATGCCTGCAGATGTTTTTCTGGCAGAAGTTGGCTTGTCCCCAGCTCTGACAAAGGCAATGGTGTCCTTGGAGTGTCGGAACTGCTTTGACCACGCCAGTCCTGCGCTGATGGCTTCAGCAATGGTCTTCAGGACTTGGTCATGCCTCCACCTGTACCGTCCATCTCCAAGTGCCTTTGTACAGCAACTGAGGATGTGTTCCAGGGTTCCTCGCTTGGAACACAATGGGCATGCTGGTGTCTCTGCTATGCCCCATGTGTGCAGATTTGACGGGCTTGGAAGCACATCATACACTGCCTGGATTAGGAATTTGATGCGGTGAGGCTCGGCTTTCCAAAGCTCAGCCCAGGTCACTTTCCTCTCAACCGCATTCTCCCATCTCGTCCAAGCTCCCTGTTGCTTCATTCCCACTGCCTTGCAGGTTCTTGTCTCCTCCACTGCTGCTCTCACCTCCTCCTGAACAAGACGGCGCCCTTCCTTCCCCCTGGTGTTCATTTGGGGAGTTGGAAAGGATCCTAGCCCAGCTCGACCTCGTGTGACCACTCCCACCAGGCTCTTGTGACGCAGCCTTGCCTCTGCCTCTTGAACTGCTTCCTCTGCCCTCCATTTCCTGCCAGTCCTCACTTGGATCCCTGCTTTAGCCACCTTCGGATCACTTGAGTCCCTGTATTGAACCACTTCTCTGGCTCTAGTTACCTTGAATTCCTCCTCCAAGGATTTGAAAGGCAGTTGCAGCTTGTTGGTGTTCCCGTAGAGTGCAATGCTGCTCAGGCTCCTTGGTAACCCAAGCCATCTCCGGAGGTGGTTGCTGACCCTCCTCTCTAGGGTCTCAACTGTTGAGATAGGGACCGCATAGACAAGGAGGGGCCACAGAATCCTGGGAAGAATGCCATGTTGGTAGACCCAGGCTTTAAACTTCCCAGGTAGGCCTGACTTGTCCACGGATTTCAGCCAGCCATCCAACTCAGTGCAGGTCGACTGGATAGATGTTGTGTCTCTCAGAGAGCAGTCAAAAACTTTTCCTAAGCTCTTGACTGGCTTCTCTGAGATAGATGGGATGGCTGTGTCTGCGATGTTAAACCGGAACTTGTCCACCACCTTCCCTTTCCTCAGCACCATTGATCTGGATTTGGCGGGTTTGAAACGCATCCGGGCCCACTCCACCAGCTCTTCAAGCCCCTTCAGAATCCACCGGCAGCCTGGGACTGATTCTGTCATGACTGTGAGGTCATCCATGAATGCCCTGATGGGTGGTTGCCGTTGTCCGGAATTCGTGCGGGGCCCTCTGCACTCTGGCTCAGCAGACTTAGTGAGCATGTTCATGGCTAGGGAGAACAATGTCACAGAGATAGTACACCCTGTGATGATACCGATCTCCACCTTGTGCCAACTGGATGTTATTGCTCCTGAAGAGACCCTCATCCTGAAATTGCTGTAATAATCAGCGATGAGGTCTCTACACCTGCTTGGGACATGATGTTTTGTCAAAGTGAACTGAACCAGCTTGTGTGGAATGGAGCCGAATGCATTCTCCAGGTCAAGCCACAGCACTGACAGGTTGCCCTTGTTCTCTCTGGCCTCCCGAATAAGCTGTGTCACCACACCGGTATGCTCCAGACATCCTGGCATTCCTGAAATGCCACCTTTCTGGACAGATGTATCGATGTAGGTGTTCTCTGCCAGGTAGGTACACAGCCGTTTGGAAACAGCGCTGAAGAAAACCTTTGCCTCAACACACAGCAGGGAGATGATGCGGAACTGGTCTAGCTGAGTGGAGTTTTCCTCCTTCGGGATCCATACCCCTTCAGCCACTCTCCATTGATCAGGGATCCTCCCCCTTCTCCAGAAGACTCGCAAGATGTACCACAGACGCAGCAGGAGTTTGGGACAGTACTTATACACTTTGTATGAAGTGCCACTCGGTCCTGGAGCAGAGCTTGCCCTTGCTTTGCGGACAACCTCCCTGACTTCCTTTAGCTGCAGCTCCGACATGTCGAACTGCACTTCTGGTTCAGGGGGGTCTATGAGGTTGTTACACTCTCCCAACTCCTGCTCTCTTGCGGGGTCGCTGTATGTCTGCTTCAGATGTTGGTCTATGTCATCCTGCGAGGAGGCCAGTTTGCCACTGCGCTTCTGCCCCAGCAAATCCTTAGTGAACTTGAAGGGGTTAGCGATGAAAGCAGCACGTTTACGTGCTCTCTCGCACCGCCGCCTCCGATGCCACTCGGCCCGGCGGAGAACTCTGATGTTTTTCCGAAGGATGCACATTAGCTGGGCTAGGCCAGTGCGTTCCTCTTCTCCTGCCGCCTTGTACTGGGACTTCAGCACTTTCATCTCCTTTCTGATGTTGTGGATCCTTACAGCTCTTTGATTCTTTGAGTAAGATGTTCCGGAGCTTTTCTTCTCCTCCTCGCCGAACCGTTCAGCTGCGATGCTGACAATGATTGTTGTCATAGCTTGTAGCTTCCTGTCGGCCTCTCCCTTCGCCATTGCCTCCAGAATTTGGTTGACATCGTCATCGAACTGCTTCCAGAGTGAGGTCATGCTAGCTGCAGGCCATTTGATCCGCCTCCTTTCAGACTTGATGCTCGAGGGAGTTGTCTGCAACACTTGGAGGTGGGTCACCTGGAGGAGGGCGTATGATGTTGCGAGACCCGAAACGTCCTATGATTCCAGGAACATCACTGGAGGTGTGTCCAGACTAGGCATCAGTAGATGTATGTACACAGCTGTTGTTATGAATGTCAAGGTACGCCCACACGCCGGAATACAATCAATGAATAAGGGCAGATCAATATTTGGTACATATGTTTGAATAAAGAAATAACAATTTTAAACCACACACACACACACACACACACACACACACAGTGCACACACCACAGACACACACACACACAGTACACACACACACACACAGTGCACACACCACACACACACATACACTCTCACTCTCTCTCACTCTGTCTCTATGTCTCTCTCTGTTTCTCTGTCTCTCTGTCTCTCTCTGTTGCAGTGGCCTGGACGAGCAGCAAGCTTCGAGAGTCAGGGGTCCTGCTCGTCGCCCAAACCCCCCATGACACCCTGAGCAGCTCACAGCAGCTGTCACGGAGGGTGTTCCATCCAAGTTGTGCTGCTACTTGGCGTTACTAGAAAGAAAAGGAGAATGACAGAACCTCTCTCTCTCTCTCTCTCTCTCTCTCTCTCTCTCTCTCTCTCTCTGTAGAAAACGAGTCAAAACCATAGTGAACACGGTGTGTGTGTGTGTGTGTGTGTGTGTGTGTGCGTGTGTGCGTGTGTGCGTGCGTGCGTGCGTGAGTGTCACCTCTTGTCTAGACGTGCTCTACAGAGCTGACTATGCACAGTGCTTGCAAAGTGACACATGAGTTGTGTTTAATGAGAGCACTTTGCGCTCTGCCCAAATGCAAAGTCAGTTAGCGATTGGTATCGTCGCTTCCCCCCTGAAACAGTTAGGAATCAACCTGCGTTGTGATATAATGTACACCGTCAAATTCTACTATCACACCACATGTTTACCAGACCGCCACGTAGACCAAATCATTTTAAGAACTAGATGTTTTCTGGCCTAAACAGATTCAAAATTGAAAAAAAATTTGTATATAAGTACAATGAAATGCTTACTATGAATTTACTACAATTTAACACTATATATTATACGTTGTACTAAACTTATACTATTCAACACTATACTATAACAATACTGTACACAATATAAAGAACAATCAAGTGACTGATGGATGATATATACATATGTTGAATTGTGTAAAAAAATGCATTTAAAAAGCCTTTTAAAGTGCCAGTAGTGCAGCAGAATCACGAATGCAGTGCAGTACAGTGCAGAAAAGTCACGGTGATGAGTCCAGAAAGTCCAGCGGAAGTATGATAGTGTATGATAGTGTAATGTAATATAATATGCAGGACAGTGTTCCGATTAGTGGCACTCCTAGCAGTTCAGTCTGCGCACAATTCGAATGGAATTGTTTTGCGTTCGTATTTCCCCCCCCCCCGGAGAGAGTGACTTGGAGAACGATGTACAGTATCTGTCATACAGCCCTCCGTATCCGTCCATATCCATCGCAGAACAGAGTTCTCAGACTTCAGAGCGACTGTAGCCAGCACATGTAGCAACAAAGGGATGTCCTTATCCAGGCAACCTCCCGGTCTGAGCAGAGAGTCCTCTATTTGAGTGTAGAATTCGACGAATTCGACAGAACGTCAACGAGTGTCAAGAGGGTGAGGTTGTGGTGTCTCTGCCTTCCACACATCTCGTGACGTGGTGACTGGCGGATGTTGGTTGAGTGATTTATGTGTCGTTGCTGCAGCTGCAGGGGGAGATCAAAGCTTGGATCATCTAACCCTTGAAAGACAGGAGACATATAGACAGGCTGAGCCAATAGCAACGCCCATTCCTCCATGACTGGCCTCTCTCTCTCGTTCCTCCTCATCTTCTTACTTCAAGGAGGAAGCCATCGAGGAGGCTATTTTCTTTTAATACCAAAAACATCCGGTAGAAAGGATTTGAAATGCTGAAATCGCCTACCAATAGCACAGGTGGGCAGAAGTAGGTCTACTTGATCAGAGCCTAAACAAACAGAGACAAGAGGCCTGATTCCTGATCTCTGTTGATTGGTAATCTTGTTGGAAAATAGTTTACAGGTAGAAATTCTCCCGTAAATGGTTTCTGTAACAATTTTCCCCCAAATTGAAAAATTGTTTCACTTTGATTCAGCTGAAAACGCAAACCAACCACCTTGATTGATAGATAATAGAATCAATAATCGAAAGATTATAAAATTAATAATCAATACTTGTTATGTTACTTAATATGTTTTAAAAATATACATCTTCTATACATCAATCCTACATCAATCTTAACAAACACTTTTGCAACAAGGATTGAGCGGTGAACAGTAAAACTAAATAGAGTATGGTATAGTATCGTAGTAAAATTGGAGAGTAAACCTTCAATTAGATTTATATTAGCCTATTTCATACCAAAAAGAAAATCACTTTGCAAGTAATATTCAGGTAATTCACCTATCGCAAAACACACACGTCGACAGAAAACACGTCGTAGCCACTGACCAGTACGCAGTCGCATCCGATGTTTTTAACGTCAACATAGCTTTTTTTTACATAGCCTCTTATATATTTGTACATTACGTTGAGCCATATCGATCGTTCTCTGTTCAAAACATTGCATTGACATTAACATGTGAGCGATAAGGAACTAGTAGTATACGACGCCAACATAGCAAACACAATTTGAAGGCTATGAACTGTTAGCTAACTTGCACATGGCAGCGACAAAGCTTTGCTTCTGTGCAAACTGCCCTAATAGTATAAAAATGTGACTATTTTTACACGTAGCATGAATAAACGACGAAGGAGGGGGGAGAAAATTTAGGATTATAAAGTAGGCTACGAGTTGTCGAAATTTTGAAAACTGACGTTGTGTTTACATGTACATATTGTCGTCAATCGTTAAATGTTCAATTGAAGAAAAACAAAACGAAAGGTAACCGTGTAGAACAATATTAGGCTACTGTGTGATTTAAAGTCGTTTGGTGATATTTTCTACGGCTTGTGCTCGTCATTTCCGTCCGATGACTCACATTGTGTAACACGTGTGAAGAAACAAATTGTATTTTCAGACGTTAATGTGAAGAAAGTCAAGCTTTTGTTTTTTTTGTTTGCACATCGGTTGAGTCGATCAAAAAGCAGAAAATATAGCCGACGAGTTCGACGCACACCGCAGTTACGAGGTGTACAGTTTGTGATAACTTTTTGTATAATTCCAGAAAATATTGCAAAATATACTTAATTGTATCCGTTTCCTATGTATTTTGACAAATTAAAATAAAGGAATATATGATAAAAAATGCTGTGATTTTTTTTTGGAATGTATTTTATATAATTATTTGATCTATTCCAAAGTTAAAATATGAAAATTGAAACCAAGGATATTTTGGATCTTGAAGCACCACTCTTAATTTAATGGAAAATTACCCTAATTTTTTACAATTTTTTTTTTTAATTCTGCACGTGAGTAGACATCAAGTGTTTTTTAATTGTACTGTTTTCATTAATTTCACGTAACTAACGTAATATAACTTGAAATGGAATATTGGTGCCACAGACATAGGCCTATTGGTAGATATTTCACTGTTAATTTCACAACAAAACACATCTGTAATGGAGTGTATAAGGCAATATTACTTATTGCATTAAAAAATACTTTAAGTATTATATATATTTTTTGTTAAATGCAAGGGATGTTTCGGTTAAAGGATAACTTTGCCTCTTTTCAACCTCATCTCCATCATTCCGCATCAGAGATATAGTGTGAAAAACGGCTGCAGTTGATGTAGTCGGTAGGTACAACATAGGTGACCTACAGTACATAGGTAACCTACAGTACATAGGTAACCTACAGTACATAGGTACAACATAGGTGACCTACAGTACATAGGTAACCTACAGTACATAGGTACAACATAGGTAACCTACAGTACATAGGTAACCTACAGTACATAGGTAACCTACAGTACATAGGTACAACATAGGTAACATACAGTACATAGGTAACATACAGTACATAGGTACAACATAGGTAACATACAGTACATAGGTACAACACTAGGTAACATACAGTACATAGGTAACATACAGTACATAGGTAACATACAGTACATAGGTACAACATAGGTAACATACAGTACATAGGTACACAGTACAGTACAACATAGGTAACCTACAGTACATAGGTACAACATAGGTAACATACAGTACATAGGTAACATACAGTACATAGGTACAACATAGGTAACATACAGTACATCATAGGTAACATACAGTACATAGGTAACATACAGTACATAGGTAACATACAGTACATAGGTACAACTACAGGTAACATACAGTACATAGGTAACATACAGTACATAGGTAACATACAGTACATAGGTTCAACACAGGTAACATACAGTACATAGGTAACATACAGTACATAGGTTCAACATAGGTAACATACAGTACATAGGTTCAACACAGGTAACATACAGTACATAGGTAACATACAGTACATAGGTACATCATAGGTAACATACAGTACATAGGTAACATACAGTACATAGGTAACATACAGTACATAGGTTCAACATAGGTAACATACAGTACATAGGTAACATACAGTACATAGGTACATCATAGGTAACATGCAGTACATAGGTAACATACAGTACATAGGTAACATACAGTACATAGGTACATCATAGCTAACATACAGTACATAGGTGACCTACAGTACATAGGTAACCTACAGTACATAGGTAACCTACAGTACATAGGTACAACATAGGTGACCTACAGTACATAGGTAACCTACAGTACATAGGTACAACATAGGTAACCTACAGTACATAGGTAACCTACAGTACATAGGTAACCTACAGTACATAGGTACAACATAGGTAACATACAGTACATAGGTAACATACAGTACATAGGTACAACATAGGTAACATACAGTACATAGGTAACATACAGTACATAGGTACAACATAGGTAACATAGGTAACATAGGTAACATACAGTACATAGGTAACATACAGTACATAGGTACAACATAGGTAACATACAGTACATAGGTAACCTACAGTACATAGGTACAACATAGGTAACCTACAGTACATAGGTAACCTACAGTACATAGGTACAACATAGGTAACATACAGTACATAGGTAACATACAGTACATAGGTACAACATAGGTAACATACAGTACATCATAGGTAACATACAGTACATAGGTAACATACAGAACATAGGTAACATACAGTACATAGGTACAACACAGGTAACATACAGTACATAGGTAACATACAGTACATAGGTAACATACAGTACATAGGTTCAACACAGGTAACATACAGTACATAGGTAACATACAGTACATAGGTTCAACATAGGTAACATACAGTACATAGGTTCAACACAGGTAACATACAGTACATAGGTAACATACAGTACATAGGTAACATACAGTACATAGGTACATCATAGGTAACATACAGTACATAGGTAACATACAGTACATAGGTAACATACAGTACATAGGTTCAACATAGGTAACATACAGTACATAGGTAACATACAGTACATAGGTACATCATAGCTAACATACAGTACATAGGTAACATACAGTACATAGGTAACATACAGTACATAGGTACATCATAGGTAACATGCAGTACATAGGTAACATACAGTACATAGGTAACATACAGTACATAGGTACATCATAGCTAACATACAGTACATAGGTAACATACAGTACATAGGTAACATACAGTACATAGGTAACCTACAGTACATAGGTACAACATAGGTGACCTACAGTACATAGGTAACCTACAGTACATAGGTACAACATAGGTAACATACAGTACATAGGTAACATACAGTACATAGGTACAACATAGGTAACATACAGTACATAGGTAACATACAGTACATAGGTACAACATAGGTAACATAGGTAACATAGGTAACATAGGTAACATACAGTACATAGGTAACATACAGTACATAGGTACAACATAGGTAACATACAGTACATAGGTAACCTACAGTACATAGGTACAACATAGGTAACCTACAGTACATAGGTAACCTACAGTACATAGGTAACCTACAGTACATAGGTACAACATAGGTAACATACAGTACATAGGTACAACATAGGTAACATACAGTACATCATAGGTAACATACAGTACATAGGTAACATACAGTACATAGGTAACATACAGTACATAGGTACAACACAGGTAACATACAGTACATAGGTAACATACAGTACATAGGTAACATACAGTACATAGGTTCAACACAGGTAACATACAGTACATAGGTAACATACAGTACATAGGTTCAACATAGGTAACATACAGTACATAGGTTCAACACAGGTAACATACAGTACATAGGTAACATACAGTACATAGGTAACATACAGTACATAGGTACATCATAGGTAACATACAGTACATAGGTAACATACAGTACATAGGTAACATACAGTACATAAGTTCAACATAGGTAACATACAGTACATAGGTAACATACAGTACATAGGTACATCATAGCTAACATACAGTACATAGGTAACATACAGTACATAGGTACATCATAGGTAACATACAGTACATAGGTAACATACAGTACATAGGTAACATACAGTACATAGGTACATCATAGCTAACATACAGTACATAGGTAACATACAGTACATAGGTAACATACAGTACATAGGTACATCATAGCTAACATACAGTACATAGGTAACATACAGTACATACAGTACATAGGTAACATACAGTACATAGGTAACATACAGTACATAGGTAACATACAGTACATAGGTACATCATCGGTAACATACAGTACATAGGTAACATACAGTACATAGGTAACATACAGTACATAGGTACATCATAGCTAACATACAGTACATAGGTAACATACAGTACATAGGTACATAGGTACATCATAGGTCACATACAGTACTTAGGTAACATACAGTACATAGGTAACATACAGTACATAGGTACAACATAGGTAACATACAGTACATAGGTACAACATAGGTAACATACAGTACATAGGTAACATACAGTACATAGGTACATCATAGGTAACATACAGTACATAGGTAACATACAGTACATAGGTAACATACAGTACATAGGTACATCATAGCTAACATACAGTACATAGGTAACATACAGTACATAGGTAACATACAGTACATAGGTAACCTACAGTACATAGGTACAACATAGGTGACCTACAGTACATAGGTAACCTACAGTACATAGGTACAACATAGGTAACCTACAGTACATAGGTAACCTACAGTACATAGGTAACCTACAGTACATAGGTACAACATAGGTAACATACAGTACATAGGTAACATACAGTACATAGGTACAACATAGGTAACATACAGTACATAGGTAACATACAGTACATAGGTACAACATAGGTAACATAGGTAACATACAGTACATAGGTAACATACAGTACATAGGTACAACATAGGTAACATACAGTACATAGGTAACCTACAGTACATAGGTACAACATAGGTAACCTACAGTACATAGGTAACCTACAGTACATAGGTAACCTACAGTACATAGGTACAACATAGGTAACATACAGTACATAGGTAACATACAGTACATAGGTACAACATAGGTAACATACAGTACATCATAGGTAACATACAGTACATAGGTAACATACAGTACATAGGTAACATACAGTACATAGGTACAACACAGGTAACATACAGTACATAGGTAACATACAGTACATAGGTAACATACAGTACATAGGTTCAACACAGGTAACATACAGTACATAGGTAACATACAGTACATAGGTTCAACATAGGTAACATACAGTACATAGGTTCAACACAGGTAACATACAGTACATAGGTAACATACAGTACATAGGTAACATACAGTACATAGGTACATCATAGGTAACATACAGTACATAGGTAACATACAGTACATAGGTAACATACAGTACATAAGTTCAACATAGGTAACATACAGTACATAGGTAACATACAGTACATAGGTACATCATAGCTAACATACAGTACATAGGTAACATACAGTACATAGGTACATCATAGGTAACATACAGTACATAGGTAACATACAGTACATAGGTAACATACAGTACATAGGTACATCATAGCTAACATACAGTACATAGGTAACATACAGTACATAGGTAACATACAGTACATAGGTACATCATAGCTAACATACAGTACATAGGTAACATACAGTACATACAGTACATAGGTAACATACAGTACATAGGTAACATACAGTACATAGGTAACATACAGTACATAGGTACATCATCGGTAACATACAGTACATAGGTAACATACAGTACATAGGTAACATACAGTACATAGGTACATCATAGCTAACATACAGTACATAGGTAACATACAGTACATAGGTACATAGGTACATCATAGGTCACATACAGTACTTAGGTAACATACAGTACATAGGTAACATACAGTACATAGGTACAACATAGGTAACATACAGTACATAGGTACAACATAGGTAACATACAGTACATAGGTAACATACAGTACATAGGTACATCATAGGTAACATACAGTACATAGGTAACATACAGTACATAGGTAACATACAGTACATAGGTACATCATAGCTAACATACAGTACATAGGTAACATACAGTACATAGGTAACATACAGTACATAGGTACAACATAGGTAACATACAGTACATAGGTAACATACAGTACATAGGTAACATACAGTACATAGGTACATCATCGGTAACATACAGTACATAGGTAACATACAGTACATAGGTAACATACAGTACATAGGTACATCATAGCTAACATACAGTACATAGGTAACATACAGTACATAGGTAACATACAGTACATAGGTAACATACAGTACATAGGTACATCATAGCTAACATACAGTACATAGGTAACATACAGTACATAGGTAACATACAGTACATAGGTACATCATAGGTCACATACAGTACTTAGGTAACATACAGTACATAGGTAACATACAGTACATAGGTACAACATAGGTAACATACAGTACATAGGTACAACATAGGTAACATACAGTACATAGGTACATCATAGCTAACATACAGTACATAGGTACAACATACAGTACATAGGTAACCTACAGTACATAGGTACAACATAGGTAACATACAGTACATAGGTAACATACAGTACATAGGTACATCATAGCTAACATACAGTACATAGGTACAACATAGGTAACATACAGTACATAGGTACATCATAGCTAACATACAGTACATAGGTAACATACAGTACATAGGTAACATACAGTACATAGGTAACATACAGTACATAGGTACATCATAGCTAACATACAGTACATAGGTACATCATAGGTAACATACAGTACATAGGTAACATACAGTACATAGGTAACCTACAGTACATAGGTAACATACAGTACATAGGTAACATACAGTACATAGGTAACATACAGTACATAGGTACATCATAGCTAACATACAGTACATAGGTACAACATAGGTAACATACAGTACATAGGTAACATACAGTACATAGGTACATCATAGGTAACATACAGTACATAGGTAACATACAGTACATAGGTACATCATAGGTAACATACAGTACATAGGTAACATACAGTACATAGGTACAACATAGGTAACATACAGTACATAGGTAACATACAGTACATAGGTAACATACAGTACATAGGTACATCATAGGTAACATACAGTACATCATAGGTAACATACAGTACATAGGTAACATACAGTACATCATAGGTAACATACAGTACATCATAGGTAACATACAGTACATAGGTAACATACAGTACATCATAGGTAACATACAGTACATCATAGGTAACATACAGTACATAGGTAACATACAGTACATAGGTACATCATAGGTAACATACAGTACATAGGTAACATACAGTACATAGGTAGCATACAGTACATAGGTACATCATAGGTAACATACAGTACATAGGTAACATACAGTACATAGGTAACATACAGTACATAGGTACAACACAGGTAACATACAGTACATAGGTAACATACAGTACATAGGTAACATACAGTACATAAGAACAACATAGGTAACATACAGTACATAGGTAACATACAGTACATTGGTACAACACAGGTAACATACAGTACATAGGTAACATACAGTACATAGGTAACATACAGTACATAGGTAACATACAGTACATAGGTAACATACAGTACATAGGTACATCATAGCTAACATACAGTACATAGGTACAACATAGGTAACATACAGTACATAGGTAACATACAGTACATAGGTACATCATAGGTAACATACAGTACATAGGTAACATACAGTACATAGGTACATCATAGGTAACATACAGTACATAGGTAACATACAGTACATAGGTACAACATAGGTAACATACAGTACATAGGTAACATACAGTACATAGGTAACATACAGTACATAGGTACATCATAGGTAACATACAGTACATCATAGGTAACATACAGTACATAGGTAACATACAGTACATAGGTAACATACAGTACATCATAGGTAACATACAGTACATCATAGGTAACATACAGTACATAGGTAACATACAGTACATCATAGGTAACATACAGTACATCATAGGTAACATACAGTACATAGGTAACATACAGTACATAGGTACATCATAGGTAACATACAGTACATAGGTAACATACAGTACATAGGTAGCATACAGTACATAGGTACATCATAGGTAACATACAGTACATAGGTAACATACAGTACATAGGTAACATACAGTACATAGGTACAACACAGGTAACATACAGTACATAGGTAACATACAGTACATAGGTAACATACAGTACATAAGAACAACATAGGTAACATACAGTACATAGGTAACATACAGTACATTGGTACAACACAGGTAACATACAGTACATAGGTAACATACAGTACATAGGTAACATACAGTACATAGGTAACATACAGTACATAGGTAACATACAGTACATAGGTACATCATAGCTAACATACAGTACATAGGTACAACATAGGTAACATACAGTACATAGGTAACATACAGTACATAGGTACATCATAGGTAACATACAGTACATAGGTAACATACAGTACATAGGTACATCATAGGTAACATACAGTACATAGGTAACATACAGTACATAGGTACAACATAGGTAACATACAGTACATAGGTAACATACAGTACATAGGTAACATACAGTACATAGGTACATCATAGGTAACATACAGTACATCATAGGTAACATACAGTACATAGGTAACATACAGTACATAGGTAACATACAGTACATCATAGGTAACATACAGTACATCATAGGTAACATACAGTACATAGGTAACATACAGTACATAGGTAACATACAGTACATAGGTACATCATAGGTAACATACAGTACATAGGTAACATACAGTACATAGGTAGCATACAGTACATAGGTACATCATAGGTAACATACAGTACATAGGTAACATACAGTACATAGGTAACATACAGTACATAGGTACAACACAGGTAACATACAGTACATAGGTAACATACAGTACATAAGAACAACATAGGTAACATACAGTACATAGGTAACATACAGTACATAGGTACAACACAGGTAACATACAGTACATAGGTAACATACAGTACATAGGTAACATACAGTACATAGGTAACATACAGTACATAGGTAACATACAGTACATAGGTAACATACAGTACATAGGTACATCATAGGTAACATACAGTACATAGGTACAACACAGGTAACATACAGTAAATAGGTAACATACAGTACATAGGTAACATACAGTACATAGGTACATCATAGGTAACATACAGTACACAGGTAACCTACAGTACATAGGTAACATACAGTACATAGGTACAACACAGGTAACCTACAGTACACAGGTAACCTACAGTACATAGGTACAACACAGGTAACCTACAGTACATAGGTAACATACAGTACATAGGTACAACACAGGTAACCTACAGTACATAGGTAACATACAGTACATAGGTAACCTACAGTACATAGGTACAACACAGGTAACCTACAGTACATAGGTAACATACAGTACATAGGTACAACACAGGTAACATAGGTACACTGTAAAATAAAAATAAATGTATTTTCTGGCAGCAGGGGTGCCGGAAAATGTCTGTTGAAAAACAGTAAAGAACTGTCATATTAAAAACATAGATAAATTCAAATAAAACAGTAATTTCTTTACCATAATAAAGATCTATAACTGTAATTTTACAAGAAATCTCTCTATATTTCCATGAAATCTATTACTTTTAACATATATTAACTGTTGGAATAGAGTCCTACACCTCAAAAATAAAACTAATAGTCTTAAAGAAATGATAAAGAAAAGCTTAATTACAGATCATTTCTGTTGTTATTACAAAACGTACCGTAAATCTAAGCTCATTTACATATAAAAACACAAAAAAACATGTAATTTTACGTGGCAAAGCCCAAGTTTTGTTTCTTCAAATACATTCAGAAACTGTCAAAATACGTGCATTTTCTTTTTCTAACTGTAGGTTAACTGTACTTTTACATCGTGTCCCTCTTCATTTAAAATATACAAACTTTTTTAAATATTTCACATTATGAATTATTAAAATTCTCATTGATTCTTGATGAAAATGTATTATGAGTCATACCCCAATATACAAATGATTGTATTATGCCAATAAAAAATACAAAAATACATACATTTTTACAACCTACATGACCGGTTTAAGTAAAAAAATATATAAAAATCATAAGATTCATAAGCAGCCCAAATGATCCCGCCACCTTCCGATTGAAAAACCTCTCCTTACCCTCTTGGTGTAGTAATGACCTTGACCTGTTGTACCTATCTGACATGTGTACTTTTTATTTTATTTTATTTTATTATTGTTATTATTATTTTTTATTTTTTAGTTTACATTTCAGCATTTTAACGGTACTTATTGGCCTAAAAGTTGTGGAACACATTTGGTAATACTAACATACTGTGTGTGTGTGTGTGTGTGTGTGTGTGTGTGTGTGTGTGTGTGTGTGTGTGTGTGTGTGTGTGTGTGTGTGTGTGTGTGTGTGTGTGTGTGTGTGTGTGTGTGTGTGTGTGTGTGTGTGTGTGTGTGTGTGGTGTGTGTGTGTGTGTGTGTGTGTGTGTGTGTGTGTGTGTGTGTGTGTGTGTGTGTGTGTGTGTGTGTGTGTGTGTGTGTGTGTGTGTGTGTGTGTGTGTGTGTGTGTGTGTGTGTGTGTGCAGCAGGTCCATTAACAAGAGTAAGCCATCACTTTAAGAGCCTTGGAGAGTGGGTAGCTACAAGTGCCATCTTGAGAGGTTTGTGTGCAAACCAGGCAGATGAGGTGTGTCAACAGTGAGCAGTGTGAAAGCACATTTAACTGCAATGAACAAAGCAGCCACGAAGACATCTTGTTTATGCATGAAGAAAATCTTCACTTTGGATGAAGTTGGAGTTCCAGGCAGCTGACAGTCCAGTTCATACTGCAGCCAACAGCATCCTTTCCTGACCATGAGCAGGCTTCATGCTCGCAAAGAAGTCGTCTTCATCAGAGGCGCTGGAGGCATCACCTTGCAAATGATTGAAGGTCTCTTGTTCCAGATGGTCCTTGATGTAGTCCAGACATGAAATGAAAATTCCATTAGATGCTAAGAATCAGGTATCACGTATCCTACCCACAATGAGATAATACCAAACAAGGAGTTCCCCTTAAATCAACCATGATGGTAATTTAACGGCAACTTGCAAAACAAAACCCTTGAACACCGAGCGCACAACAGAACGGCAGGCCTACATTCAACAATATTACATTAGTGCTCTTTTCCCCCCACCATATAGGATAGAAAAGTGATGGAGAACAACACATGCCGCCATAGACATTGGCGGTTGGTCCTCTTTTGAACTGGAGCCAGACTAACGACTAAAGAGACCAGAGGCCTTCGCTGAAATTTGAAAAATAAAAGGTCAAATCAAATTTGAATACGACAAATTGATGCGATTTGTTTTTCAAGGGTGTTGGTGTTTCTGAAAGCAGCAGCGGGGCTAATCTAACGCAGCCAGGGAGTGAATTCACAAACCAATTTCCTGTTCAAAGTCAACCCCACAAAGAGGGCGGCTGGCTGGGGTGGAGGCTTGATGTACAAAAATACAACCAAACCAAACCAAACGTGGCTTTGTGTGTGCGTGGCTCTCCTACATGTCTTCATGTCCACAAGTGGTGTTACAGCCTGAAGAGCACGGAAGAGAGCACGCCATTGACCCAACAACAAAGGCACGGAGGGTGGGTTTGCTGGTTGTTGAGCTTGTAAAAATTGGGCAGGAGGCAGACGGCCTCGTGGCGTTCTGAAAGGGAAGAAGAAGAAGAATAATAATAATAATAATAATAATAAGGGCCTCTGCTTTAACAATAGGCCCACACAAATCATGTGGACGGTGAACAGGTCTCTTCCTTTCTTTCTCAGCCCCCCCCCCCCCCCTCCTGCCCCAACCCTAATTAGAATCAATTATAATAATAATGCATTTGAGTGCTACAAAGTAAAAAACATAGCAAACAAACACAGTCAATAATATAATCGTGAACACCAGGGTCTGTGGTTCCCCTTAAATGATGGAGGAAGGCCTTTCCACAGGCCTGGCGCCACCCGGCAAAAGGCCCCGCCCGCCAGGGGGCGGAGCTTATTACTGGGGGCCGTGAGGAGCAAGCTGATGGCAGATGTGAGGTTGGGGGGTGGGGGGGGGGGGCGGTTTGTGGAGTAATGAGTTCTTGTAGATAGGGAGGTGCTCAACCAGTTATGCAATCTATATCTTAAATCTGGAGGATTGAATCCTCTTTATTGGTCTCATACACATACACACACACAGTGGAATGAGTTTCTCTGCATTTAACCCATCCTAGTATTAGGAGCAGTGGGGCAGCTATTGTATTGTATATACAATAGCTAATAATATATAATATATACAATTGTATATACTATTTTGGTACTAGAGGCGTGGAGCGACTTGTTTCTGCTGTCATGTGAAGCGTCCTGTTGGGCTGACGCCGTTCACACCTCATGTTCCAGGACGCCAGACCACAGGATTCACGGCGTTTGGCTTTCTCTCTTTGGGGGCCGCTAGACTTGTCTGTGACACCTCCCATTGTGTACACTCTGGACACACTGACAGGGCGGTGATGGCTAGCGACGGCTTATCCGCTCACCTCGGCGTGGAGGCCCAATGGCGTCGTCCCCCGTTAGCCAACAGTAAGTGGCGGCACAGGAGTAGCAGTTTCCGGTGTGACACACAGTGATTTTATTATGATTATGATGATTATTATTATTATAATAATTATATTTATATTATTTATATATATTATATATTATATTTATATATTTATATTATTGATATTATATTAATAATTACATATTATAATAATTATAATGATAATGATATTCATATCTTTATATATTTATATTTTTGATATAATATTAATAATTATTACTTTTCTAACAGTTTTTTACAATTGCTTCAGCACAATTATTTGAAAACGAGGCCCGGTTTCTGAATACACACAATTAGCACAACCACACTTAACCTAATTAGCAACCTCAGATCCAACGATACACCAATTTAAAAAAAACATATATAGTTTCATAACAGAAACTGAAACACATGTTTCATTTAGACTTGATTCAGTTTGAACCAGTTACACACTGCTGTTGCTAACCTAAAACACTTTTTAGCAATTCTACTTCCTCAGTGATTCGAGTACTGTAAGTGAAGAAGCAAATATACAATACATTAAACACTACACAAGAGCTATGCTGCAGACTGATGAAAATATCATTTATTTCTCTCCATATACCCCAAAATCACATGTCATCATGCCAACATCACAGACTCATCACAGACCATGTCCCAGTGTTCATGCTACTACAGTAGTGTGCATAACACTGGAAGCTGAGCAAATATCAGACAAACATCATATCCTGTATCCATTCTGACACAGGGGACTTGAACCGACGACCCTCCGGTTCCCGAGCCAAGTCCCAACAGACCGAGCTACTGCCTGTTTGCTACTGTTTAACCCTCTCTGAATTACTCTCAAAAGGCACTCGATAAAGTGGTTTCAATCGAACCTGATGTCATTTTGCAGGATGCTGAGAGACCTGATGGACTTTATTGAGAATGGCACGGTCACCGATAATGTTGGCTTGGATTTCTCTGAGCTGACAGCTTTAATCAAGCAATTAAGTCAAGCAGGCTTAGGAACAGCTTCGTCCCCTCAGCTGTCATCTCTCTGAACTCTGCACCACCACCCCCCCCCGCTACTGCCCCCCCCCCGTGCTGCCCCCCCCCGTGCTGCCCCCCCCCCCCCCTGCGCAATATATCCTATAATAATAATACATAACCATCAATGTCTTTGACTGCCTTGCACTGTATCACAACTACCTCTACCTATAGTTGACATATTTATTGCTAACATAAATGTGTAAATGTGTACATTTTCACTGTACCTGCCGTATATATATATATATATATATATATATATATATTAGGGCTGTCAAACAATTACAATTTTTAATCAGATAAATCACAGCTTAAAAATGTATTAATCATGATTAATCACCATTCGAACTATGTCCAAAATATGCCATTTCTTTATGTATATTGTTGTGGGAATGGAAAGCTAAATGAAAGAAGGCAGATATATCCATTTAACATACAGTATGTATGTTTATTATAACCCATCAATACAGCATGGAATTGTGGACAAAATCGTATCCAACGATAACAAAATAAGTCTTGGGTCTGAGAGTCTAAATCTCATCGAACGGTGGTCCATAGCTCAAATGGAGAACAAATAATGGACCTTGATATGAAAAGGGTTGAAAACCACTGCTCTAAACAAAATAGGATGGTGTTGTTAAGAACATTCTTTCTTTAACACACTTAATGGCCAACTTAGCCAATAGCCATTTCTCTTATTTCAATGAAACCTCTTTTTTCTCAAACCAAAAGAACATGGCCAACACAACATGGCCTACACAATTCCATGTGGCCCTCTTCTCTATTCATCCTTTAGCCAGTTGCTGAGGCAAAACAACTTGTCCACATTTTCTGAGACTAAAGCTGACCGCTTCTTTTGCACAATGTGACCTGCAACTGAGAAGAGTCTTTCACATGGAACTGTGGATGCAGGAGTGGCTAGATATGTGCGAGCCAGTGAGGCCAGCTTGTCATGGGCTCCTGCATGAGATGATCACCACTGCAAGGGACAGTCCTCCATACTAGTGGTGGGCTCTGCTCTGTACCGGTGTAAGGCTCTGTCAGGCTGTACCTCTTCCTCCGATTCTGAATCTGAGCCCATCTGTAGAAGAAGGTTCATTTTCTTCTTGGGTGGCCCATCTTCAGTGTGTGGAGATCTTCTGGGTGGTGAACGCAGCATGCCTCCAAGTGTGGTCCACACCTCTTCTCTGTCTGTCTTGGGCAGGCTCTTTAAGTCTTTCAAACGTGGATCCAGTGCCGTCGCAATCTTGAGCCATGCATTGTTGGTGTGTTCTTGGCGGGAGGCTAGGTCTTCCTTGAATTTTGCCTTAAATCTCACCACATATGCAGGGTCCTCATCAGAGACTTCCATTACACGACGCAAGTGGAAGAGGGCAGGTAGTACCACAGAGCAGGAGACGTAGGCCTCCCCACCCAGAATCTCATACCTGCAGTGGAACACACACACACCCACACACCCACCCACCCACCCCCCCCCCACACACACACACACACACACACACACACACACACACACACACACAGACACACACACACACACACACACACAGACAGACAGAGACACACACACACACACACACAGACACACACACACACACACACACACACACAGATAAAAAGAAAGACTCAAGTAAATTACTTGAACACAAGTTGTTACATTTAATAGTAGATTAACGTTTAATATTCATTTAATTTCAGCCTACAATGAATGGTCACATTATATATGGGGTTCCATTAGTGCCAAAAATACATGTTGATGTTAATGTCCATGTTAATGTCGTCCTAATATGTCGTCTGACGATGTCGATGTATATATGACGTGCTGATGTGCAGTGGCGGCTGGTGAATTACTTTTTGTATTGAAATGTCGCCCTTCTGTCCATCACTTTCATCATGGCCACGCAAGGCCAGCTCAAAGGCACCACAGAACTTCACACAGTCTATTCTTTTAGACAGGATGTGTTTTTGTCCACCTCCTCATTGTGTTGACAGGTCCCTATCCTGTAGCCTTCATCAAGTTGAACAGCTACACTGTTAAAAATGATTGACTCAACTTCAAGTCAAGTCATCTTGTTGCTTTGACTGAGTTAAGTTTAGTCAAGTTGATTCAACATTTAGTGTCAAGTTGATTACACTTCAATAAATTAGTTGATACAACGTGTAGTCTGTTGACACAACTTCATGTGTCAAGTTATTTGGACTAGAAAATATTAGTTAAGATAACTTAAAAAGATGTTGGTTAAACTTATTTTATCAAGTTTTTACAAATGTCTATCAAGTTGGCTCAACAAACTTTGTTTGTTCAACTTCTATTACCAAGTTAGCTTACCAGGACAAGCAAACCAATACCAAGCAAACCAAAGCTATACTATAAATCTAAATGAGAATTAGCTTAACCTAAATATTAACACATGTAAAGAATTGCTGAAAAGACATTTCAATCAGGACTTTTATTACAATATCAAGAACTGTATTCCAACTCCAACCCACAAAACTTGACACATTATTTTGCATAAAATATGCCGGTTTTTATCCACCTCCTCATTGTGCTTCCTCACGGCAATCCTGTGGCCGTCGTCCAGCTGCGTAGCAATGTTCACTCTGCCTAGCGTGGCTAGCTTCATAGCATTGTCCATGTGTGCCCTGGTGTTCTCATGCTTCCTCACTTTCTCAGACAGGTGCTTCATATCCCTCACTCCAGTTGTTGTCCATGTTACATCTGTCCCCCCCGTTGTTTTAAAAATCAAACAAGGAAAGCTAAATAAGGCATTAGCATGAGTGCATCCAGCTAGCCAGGCCTTTCTGGTACGGGAGAAGCCTCGCATATAGGTCTTCCCTTTGTCACTAGCTGCCTGATGCTGTTTGATAACAATATCAGGTTGATCTGGGCCGCCAAACTTCTTCTCTCAAACGGCTCTTGAATGAGAGATTTCACCGAGTTAGGGACCGGGTTGAGTCTTGGGGTAGTGCTCACCGAGTTAGGGACCGGGTTGAGTCTTGGGGTAGTGCTCACGCTCGCCATTGTTGAACTTGTTGTAGTTAAAATGGCGCCCGCAGAGACAGAGCATAATATGCTTTTCCTAGTACACTGTGTGATGATGCTGGATTCAAGATATAAACAGTGACATAAAATGTAGCCAATCAGCGTCCTCCAAACGTCTTGGGGGGCTGTTTCAGAACAGCCCCCCCAAGACTTTTGGAGGACGCTGATTGGCTACATTTTATGTCACTTGTTTATATCTTGAATCAGCAATTGGCTAAACTGCTACAGAGACCCGCCTCCGTGGGGCTATTTCTCTACAGCCCCCCCAGCATCGTCATACAGTGTACTAGGCATATGTGTACTAGGAAAAGCATATTATGTTGCGCAAAATATTTTAAAATCATATTTTACACATATTTCTGGGTGCATTCCATATTTTAAACACACACATATTGACAATTTATATATATACATATATATTTATGTATTTTTTATTTTTTATTTTTTTATTATTAATAATAATGTTTGTGCGTGTGGTTTAGGGGGGGCGGCGCCCCATCGCCCCCTATGGGCCAGCCGCCACTGCTGATGTGTCGTTACTCTTGTCGTCCCTGTTGTTGGTCGTGTTTTTACTCCTGTCGTCCATGAAGGCATTGCAAGTGGTCTGGCCGTTGGTCTGGGGTGCGTTTCCCGATAACGTTGTCTCTTAGCGTGTTACGAAGACTTGAAAGGTATACCTTACTAAAGTTGTTTACTGTTCTACGTGTGTTCCCCGAACTATTCCTTAGGAGGTTGCTTAAGGTATACCTTCTTACGTCCGACCTTAGTAGAAATGGTGCTGAAATCGATGGCTCGAGAATCGACTATTCACTCCAGGTAGCGACTGCTTCACCGCGTTATGAGAGGATGTGGTGTTCTTTATCAATAAAACACTGCAGGAATACTAAAAAATATTGCATTTATCATGACTGAGAACATAGTCATAGAATTTAAAACTTACAAACTCAATTATCAAACCGTAAATATAATGATTGCCTACAGGTGGCACGAGCCCGCCACCTCAGATTGTGATATCAAGCCTCTTCCCGCTACACCACCTCAGATTGTGATATCAAGCCTCTTCCCGCTACACCACCTCAGCAAATTACGCCACCTACCAGTACACCTTATTTGGCAAGAAAAGGTTGATTTAAATCTTTTTTATATCATTGTCATGGTGCCTTAAATAACTTTGCAATTAGGGTTGATTAACCAGCAGCCCCATCACATAACTGGTGTAGTTCACAATTCTCTCTGATTGGCTGACAATTTCAATAAAAGCGCACCAACAAGAAATTAACATTAGATATGTAGCATGAGATATGTAACATTAGATATGTAACATGAGATATGTCAGGGCAAAAACATCGCAAAAAGCGGTCCGCCAGCTTCACCAATGTGGACATGGAGGTCATGCTGGATGAGGTGGCGCTGAATCGTGAAGCACTGTTTTCGAGTTTTAGGAGTTTAAGAGGCGATTTCATGTTCAATAAAGTGCAAAATGTATCCACCGTAATGTACAATTTCTGCATGAAAACATTCCCATTAATGTGGTATTTTTGTTGTATATTATTACCGTTATGAACTACATATTGATTCACAGATTGAAATTAAACTAGGCCAACAGCTGATTTCAGAGGCTTGCGGGTCGGAACAGTGGTGGCCACTAGCGGAGAGAGCTGACAACATCGCTAAGGTAGAGTTAAGAGAGGTCCAGACCTGCCTTACGAAAGTGTCACTTACGGAAGGTATACTTAGCTAAGAACGTTTCGGGAAACACGGCGAGACGTTAAGGTACAGCTTAAGGTGGAACTTACGAACGACGTAGCGTTAAGAAGGCTTCGGGAAACGCACCCCTGATCGCTTCAGCCTTTTTATCTTCATTTGATGTGGAATAAAACACAATTTTCCCATAGTCGTAATGAAACTTGTACTGTTGGAATGAGTACTTCCTAGACTACATGTACACGTACGTAATATGAAGTACTTCTACTGTGGACTTTTTGAGTAATCCTATGTCAAAGTCCCTCACAGGAATTGCCACAACAAATCAGATTGATAGATAGTGGGAATAATTCGTTTAGAATTAGTTAATAATTACTTATGTGTCCTCTAGGGTTTCCACAGGTTTTTTAGAGAAATATACCTTTTTCGGTGTGGCAGATTTATGCTACTGTCTGCAGGTCAGGATCTAAAACCATTCAGCCTCTAGGCCATCGAGAGCTCTTAGGATGCATTACTTACCCAGCAAGCTACCATCACACTGATACAAGCAGTGGAAAAGGGTAATGGATGTTTATTAACATTTAACAATAAAAGAACATTAAAGAACAATAGTCAATCAAACAAACAAACAAACCCAAACAAGAAAACCAAATTAGGAACTGAGAATGGATTTAAACAAAACCAAAGAATAAATACAAATGATTTAAACAAAACCAAAGTGTGGGGCCTGAATAATACCAGACTCCATATATTCAACAAACAAATACTTGTGTAATTTGTGTGCAGGCTGATTTTCCGCTTTTAACAACCGCAACACTGCTTGCATGTTTTCCAATCCACTCTCCATGTCTGTAAGCATGTCCCTGTGTACACATCTCTGAAGAACGTCATGGAGTTCCTCATAGCGACAGTGAAGGAAATTAGAAATCCAAATCCATGGTGGTGAGGATGGGCGGCACCACATCCGAGCCACTGACCCTCAACCCCCCAGGGATGCGTGCTGAGCCCTCTCCTCTACTCCCTCTACACCCACGACTGCATGGCTATGCACAGCTCCAACGTCATCGTCAAGTTTGCTGACGACACGACAGTGATGGGCCTGATCGCCGGCGACGACGAGACAGCCTACAGGGAGGAGGTCGGATCGCTGGAGCAGTGGTGCCAGGAGTACAGCCTCGCCCTCAACGTCAAGAAGACCAAGGAGCTGATCGTGGACTTCAAGGAAGCAGAGGGGAGAGCACAGCCCTATCTCCATCGACGGCGTTGCAGTTGAGAGGGTCAGCAGCTTCAAGTTCCTCGGTGTGCACATCTCCGAGGACCTTACATGGTCCACGCACACCACACACGTGGTGAAAAGGGCCCAACAACGCCTGTATTTCCTCAGGCGTCTGAAGAAATTCAGCATGGGCCCCCGCATCCTGAGAACATTCTATAACGGCACCATTGAGAGTGTTCTCGAGCGCAGAGCGCTTCAAAGGGTAGTGCGGACGGCCCAGTATATCGTTGGAGGTGAGCTCCCCTCCCTCCTGGATATATACAACCAGCGTTGCGTGGCCAAGGCCAAACAAATCATAAAAGACATTGCCCACCCCAGCCACGAACTGTACTCACTGTTACCATCAGGCAGGCGATACCGCAGTATCAAGTGCTGTACAAATAGGCTTAGAGATAGAGATCCACAGTCAGGCCATCAGGCTGCTGAACAAGGGCGTATAGCATATAACAATGTATATTTTATTACATTGATTTATATATACATATTGCTCTTTTCTGTGCGGATATTTTGCATTTTATAAATTGCATTTCTATTTTTTATTTTTATTTTTTACTTTATTCTATTTTTATTCTATTTTTTATCTATTTTTTTCTTATTTTATAACTGCTGTCTGTCGTCGGGTATTGCACATAAGATTTTCACATCACTGCTTTATACACTTTGTGAAGTGACAATAAACTTGACTTGACTTGACTTGACTTGAATAGTTGCCATAATTGATCGTGGATGTACTCCAAGAGATTGTGGCTTTGCTGGTCATCCTGAAGACTATACACAAATACAAAATACGACTTTATTAGAATCCTGAAAAGATAATATGTTACATGCTGCGTAAGTCATCCGCCGCTTAGTTTAGTCTGCCATCTGATGTTAACTTATTTAAATGGTGAATTGCAACCAAGAAGCAGTATCACGACCTACTGTAGTGTTATCAAAATCGATCAATAAAGTACATTCGACTCTCTCTCTCTCTCTTTATCCACTATACGGGGAGAATTGAATCATAAATTGACTACATTGAATCTAGGTTGGGTTAGGGGGGTTATCTCAGTATAAAGGTCGATAATAATTCATCTGCAGATGAATAATCATGCACCGAATGAATTCACGTTGTATATAAAAGCGCGATTCTAGCCCCCTCTAGCTGTGAAGACGTGACAATTCGTCATCCATTTGGGCAAAATATTAATTTTAAACCATAAGTTTGCGTCTGAAACGGTCCAAATTGAAATGTATGACTGTGCATAACAAGAGGGTCAATATCTTGAACACATTTGCTCACTTCATACCCCTTGAGACTCCATTGACTGATTCTTCTCCACTTTGGCTCAAACAGGGACTCAGACACTACACCCATAAGTAGCCTTGGACTGGAGGGAGATGACAATTAAAATGGGTCATAGGACAACGATGTTGTTGGAAAGGTTTTGATCTGGAGAGTAACATATGTCAGTGTGAAAGGTGTGGGGGATCCCTGCTGCTCAGGGCTGCCCTTTGAAACCAGGAACCTGGGTTACCTTTGCACACACACCTTTGCACACACACACACACACACACACACACACACACACACACACACACACACACACACACACACACACACACACACACACACACACACACACACACACACACACACACACACACACACACACACACACACACACAGGTAAAGAGGATGTGAGCTAGCTCTTCCAGAGACAAAACCACAGGAAAGCACCTGGCCCAGACAGAATTACCCCCTCCTGTCTTAAGGCCTGTGCTTCATCCATCCTACACTTCATTTGTGTTCCCCCTCTGTCACTCTTGACCTATCATGTGTAGTCCCTCGGGCCGACATAAGATGAGGACTGTCTAGGGTAGGCCTATTACCACCGCTGCAGCTATGGTGTCCTGACTTTAAAACTGGACTCAAGTCAAACAATCTTTTACCACGGACAATAATAGGCCATGTGCTTTGAAAATGACTTTAACAATATGGTTTGGAAGTGGGATACTCTACTTGTTTGGGGGGTTTGTTTAATGCAGCGGTTCCCAACCTTTTCCAAGTCAGGGCCCACTTCTAAAAATCTAAAATCTAAAAATGTTCGCCGCCCACATTCAACCATAAACAATAGGGAGGCTAAATAAAGTTCTCAGAGTACTTTTTATGTTAATTAGAAAAGGAGCTGGCCATCAGTAACAAACAAATTAAACTAAAAAGTGAGGGGCTGTCTGCAATTAATAACCATTTCATTCAGAACACACATTGGAATTAGAAAAGGAGCTGGTCATCAGTAACAAACAGACATGCGAAACTAAAAAGTGAGGGGCTGCAAGTCGCAACCCCCCCCATCAGCTCCGTGGATGTAGAATAAGAAGCCGGTCCGTTTGCATGGATTTACCGTAAAGGTGATAATACGCGCGCATTCAAAATTGAGGAGCGGCTGATTTGCCCAAGAATTTGCGAGTGGCGGCTCACTTGTGACCATCCCAATGCACTTTAAACACTAACTGCAGAATATCAGTGCTCTGTGGAAATAGTCTAGTTAATAATTAATAATTATTATTAATAATAATAATAATTATTATTATTAATAATAATAATAATAATAATAATTATTATTATTATTATTATTATTATTAAATTGCCACAACAAATCAGATTAATAGATAGTGAGAATAATTCGTTTCAGCCCTTATGTGCTCAGATTGAATCTATAGGGGGATTATCTCAGTATAAAGGTCGATAATAATTAATATGCAGATGAATTATTATTATATATTATATATATTATGACGCACCGAATGAATTCACGTTGTATATAAAAGCGCGATTCTAGCCCCCTGTAGCTGTGAAGACATGACATAATTTGTCATAAATTTGGGCAAAATATTAATTTTAAACCATAAGTTGGTGTTGAACACATTTGCTCACTTCATACCCCTGAAACTCGATTGACTGATTTGAATTAATAACGATTTCATTCAGAAGACCAACGACCAGACCAACGACCAGACCACTTACAATGCCTTCACGGACCACTAGGGGCATCAGGAAGACCAACGACGGGGAGGACGACAAGAGTAACGACCGGGAAGACGACGTGCCTAACAACACGGCCAACAGCGGCCCACTTGCAATGCCTTCACGGACCACTAGGGGCATCAGGAAGACCAACGACCAGACCAACGGCCAGACCACTTGCAATGCCTTCACGGACCACTAGGGGCATCAGGACGACAGGAGTAAAAACACGACCAACAACAGGGAAGACGACAAGAGTAACGATACATCAGCACGTCATATATACATCGACATCGTCAGATGACAAATTAGGACGACATTAACATGGACATTAACATCGACATGTAGTAAAAACACGACCAAAAACAGGGAAGACGACAAAAATAACGACATTAACATCGACATGTAGTTTTGGCACTAATGGAACCCCATACATTATATCAGGGGTTCCCAACCGCCGGGCCGCGGACCGGTACCGGGCCGTGGAGGTGTTACTGCCGGGCCGCGAAACAGCTGTGTGTTTATCATCATATTTGACTCAAATAATTTGAGTATAGGTGAACGGCGGGCGGTATAATCGATATATAGAGATTATATATATAGTATAATCTATATATATAGATTATATAGCGGTATATATGGGAGGTATAATCTATATATATAGATTAAATATATATCGGCGGCATAACGAGAGACTTTCAGTTGCACGCGCTACTAAAGAGACGCTAGTGACGTGTCGGTCGCGAACGAGCCGGTTTTTGTTACGGGCGCTCCGCGTACATGCGCGTTTATACTGACTCGAGCCCTGCCCACCTCAGCCTCTACCTCCACCTCAGCCTCTACCTCAGCCTCTACCTCCACCTCAGCCTCTACCTCAGCCTCTACCTCCACCCAGCCTCTACCTCCACCTCAGCCTCCACCTCGGCCTCTACCTCCACCTCGGCCTCTACCTCCACCTCAGCCTCTACCTTAGCCTCTACCTCCACCTCGGCCTCTACCTCCACCTCAGCCTCTACCTCCACCTCAGCCTCTACCTCCACCTCGGCCTCTACCTCCACCTCGGCCTCTACCTCCACCTCGGCCTCCACCTCGGCCTCTACCTTCACCTCGGCCTCTACCTCTGGCCCGGCCTCCGGCCCTTCCTCTTCCTCTACGTCAGGGGTAACCAACAGGTCGATCTTCAAAGCCTTTACTGTCGATCCCTAGCATTTTCCAAAAAAATAAAATAAAATACTAATAATAATAATAATACAAATAAATAAATGCACTTAACTGCAACATTTGCACTCTGGTTAGATGCTAAATTATTTTTGCTGTACTGTACTTTGTGCTGTGCAATGACAATACATTTGAATCTAATGTAATCTAATGTAATCTTAATGGCCAACACCATGTTAATGATCTCTCTGGGCCCCTTCCTCCTTGTCGTTCTAGACCCTCAATCCGTAGAATGTGGAAGAAATACATGAAACTGACTGTAAAGTGTCACAGGAAGGGGTTATCAAAAGTGCTGATATGGTGCAAAGAGTAAGCTGCTGAATACTGTAGATTTGACCTGTTTTCTTGTCTAAATGTCAGTAATTAATAACTGATGACAGATGCCACTGTATATCAGCTAAGATGTGTCTGAACTCTTAGACCAGCCTCCCTCAGCGTCCATCCGTGGTTCACCACATGGTCCACTACTGGTCCTCTTCTTCTTCTCTTAGCATGTTCTCCGCCTGCCTTAGGTCTTCCTCTTTCTCTACCTCCACCTCAGCCTCTACCTCCACCTTAGCCTCTACCTCCACCTCGGCCTCTACCTCAGCCTCTACCTCCACCTCAGCCTCTACCTCCACCTCTACCTCCACCTCAGCCTCTACCTTCACTTCGGCCTCTACCTCCACCTCAGCCTCTACCTCCACCTCAGCCTCTACCTCAGCCTCTACCTCCACCTCGGCCTCTACCTCAGCCTCTACATCCACCTCGGCCTCTACCTCCACCTCGGCCTCTACCTCCACCTCAGCCTCTACCTCCACCTCGGCCTCTACCTCCACCTCGGCCTCTACCTCCACCTCAGCCTCTACCTCAGCCTCTACCTCCACCTCGGCCTCTACCTCAGCCTCTACCTCCACCTCGGCCTCTACCTCGGCCTCTACCTTCACCTCGGCCTCTACCTCTGGCCCGGCCTCCGGCCCTTCCTCTTCCTCTACGTCAGGGGTAACCAACAGGTCGATCTTCAAAGCCTTCACTGTCGATCCCTAGCATTTTCCAAAAAAATTAAATAAAATACTAATAATAATAATAATAATACAAATAAATAAAGGTTCATGCTCTGGTTGGTTGGTTGTTTTAACAAGCGTTTTAGACATAGCTCTGGCTTGTTGATTTGAATCACGCATAGGTCATTTTACAAACTTCAATTATTACCGGACATTTTCGGATCGGTAGATCTTGGCTTACATTTTTGAATAAAAAGTGATCTTGGGCTTGAAAAGGTTGGTTACCACTCCTCCTCCTCCTCCTCCTCCTCCTCTTCCTCCTCCTCCTCCTCCTCCTCACCCTGTCACCCTCACTCTTCTTCTTCTGACTTTCCTTCCATTTCAGTTGAAGACAGGTGAACTCACCTGCTGCATCGTTATAGTGCTTAAACCTGATTGGTGTGTCTATAATTGTGCATTTTGCGCAGCCGACGGCGCCAATGGGAATGTACGTGTGGTCATTTCACAGCCAGTGCTTTGGAATTGCAAGGAAGTGATGATCATCATGATATACTTCTGTGTCTAATGTCATCTAAGTCTAAATCTAAAGGATTGAATCATCTTTATTGGTCACATACCATACATGTAAACACACAGTGAAATGTGTTTCTCTGCATTTAACCCATTCTAGAATTAGGAGTAGTGGGCAGCTATTGTATATCCAGCTGCCCAGGGAGCCTCGGCAGTGCCCAGGGACTTGAACCGGCGACCCTCCGGTTCCAAAGCCCCAAGTCCCAACAGACTGAGCTGCTGCCGCCCCTAAACATGTGTGTTTTGTGTTTTGCAATTCTCTGTGTGTATTGTTTAGCAAAAAGTGTGAGGCTGACATTGTGCTTGCGTGCAAAAAAACGATATTTTGCTCATTGAGTGAAAGGTTTTGATAATTGTGTAATTGTGTACTTGACCAAAAGCAACTGCAGTACCGCCGTCTCCATGACGATCACACTGAGAGGGGACATTTTGACAACCTCAAGTAAGGCACCAAGTTTGGCAGCATGACATCCACAGCAAGGGGACAAACAACAAGAAACCAAGAGGTGGTTTGGGAGGAAGGGGGGTGGTGGTGGTGATGGTGGTGGTGGTGATGGTGGTGATGGTGGTGATGGTGGTGATGGTGGTGCTGGTGGTGATGGTGGTGATGGTGATGGGGTGATGGTGGTGATGGTGGTGCTGGTGGTGATGGTGGTGATGGTGGTGATGGTGGTGCTGGTGGTGATGGTGGTGATGGTGGTGCTGGTGGTGATGGTGGTGATGGTGGTGCTGGTGGTGCTGGTGGTGATGGTGGTGATGGTGATGGTGGTGATGGTGGTGATGGTGGTGCTGGTGGTGATGGTGGTGCTGGTGGTGATGGTGGTGATGGTGGTGATGGTGGTGCTGGTGGTGATGGTGGTGATGGTGGTGCTGGTGGAGATGGTGGGGGGGGGGGGGTAGTTGGGGCCACAATAGTTGCCTTGGTAATGAAATCCACCCACTCCGTTGACTGCCAAACCCACATTTAGAGTGCAGTTTGTACGTATGTGTTTAGTCCGCGCACTAGCTAATGGTGCCACGTGACCATGCGTGGTAATTAAGCCTTTGTCGTTTCCTGAATAGTTATTTGTGCCCGGCGGCTAATGCCACATGCTCTGTGAGGCCTTTTGGTGGGAGAGGTTTGAGCCCTCGTCCACAAAGCTGGGCTGCCACTCGGTTAGCACATTTACTTGTAATTATCTCCCCGACAATGGTTGAGTTGAAGCAGAACAGCCAGTTCTGCCACGGGCTTGGTGGAACAGTGGGTAAAGAAGAGGTATATCGTTAATCTTTGCGGGCTGAACATTGTAAAATGTACCATTTGGTTTTTGGATTTGTCGTTAAGTTGGGTTGTAACATGGATTTTGTTCTTCGTTGTAACACCTCAAGATGTATCCAATTTAGACCGGTAGTCCGGTTATCTCACATTCCCACTTTTAAAATAACCGTTTGAATATAATAACTAATAAATATCAATAACTATTTACATTAGTCTCCTCCATACTGACAGGAGGAAACCTGCCAGCTCGTTAGCGGCGCAGGAGAAGAGCTAGCAGGTCTATTCCGGGAGGCAGGGCAGGTTAACCGGTCGAGGAGGCACTTGTGTAATGTCACTGGCCATTAACGCCCCATGGGCGGTTTATGATCCTCTGAATTAATACAGTGCTTATCGCCACCACTTTCTCATTGTTATGGACGGATGACTTCACGCTTCACCTCATTATGAATATGTGGAAGTAAATGGAAAAAGGAGGAGGGTGGGGGGTGGTGGGGTTGTCAGTCAGGGCCACCACTGAATATATTTCTTAAAAAGGTTTACTATGCAGTTAAATTACGTTGTTTCCCTGGAGGTCAGGTCACATTTCGAGACAAATGGATGCAAACACACACACACACACACACACACACACACACACACACACACACACACACACACACACACACACACACACCACTCAAAGAGCTGTCGAAAGTCTCCCGTGATCGGAGCGCACCCTCCACCAGCGAAACAGCCGAGGCGAGAGATAGAGATAAGAGATTGACATTACACAGGATCAACAGCGAGGAGAGGGGACGCTTATCGACGTTGACGTGTCAGAAGAGATAGAGAGATGTTTCATACCCCATTGGGAATGAGCCGTACGAGGACCGGACTCCCCGCTGCTCCCACTTCTGGCAGATTTCACTGAACAGAACACGGTGGTTACAAGACCTCCATATCTGATTGCGAGGGCCTTTTTCTAGGGCGCCCCCTTCAATAAATACATAAATAAATCCATTTGATTTAGCTCCTTAGACCCATCTCAATATGTGTTAGAATGGAGCTTTTTAAATTCTGCAATAATTCCCCCCCCTGGCGGAGGAGGACTGGGAGAGAAACTATAGATAGTTGTTTTTCGTAGTAATAATATAATAATAATAATAAGAATAATAAGAATAATGTAGTGTATTTTTATACCCTTATTATAATCTAAAACACTGTCTTTTGATCCTCTATACATTGCAGTAGGTGGCTACAGCATAATCTGCTGGTGGACCCCAAGGCCCACTAGGACATAGAGATGTGTTGAGATGTTCCAGATGTGTAGGTGTTGGTGTGCCTTCAGGCCCTTATAATGTGCCTTTAGGGGGTTTTCAACGGTATCCTACAGAGTGTAACATGAGTTATAGCCGTAGGGAGTAGTGCCGTGGGGGACGTTTGACCAATAAGAATTAAGTGTTGTACAAGCCACGGAATGTGTGAAAAATATATACTGGGTAATAAGGTGTAGTGTATTTTTATACACTAAGTATAAAACTAAAACGCTATCTGTGATATCTGTATACATTGTAAGGACCATGCATGTTGAGGAATGCGACCCCCTGATTGCCAGAGATCAGACCAACAGGCATTGCCAAATACGACCCCCTTGGGGGTTTGAGACATAAACTTGTGACGTGACGATGAAGACACCGTGACCAACCAGAGTGCTGGTTGTACCTCAGACCAATAGTATTAAGTTGATGTTTGTTACTTTGACCACTAGGAGTAGTGGTTGTTCTATGATGCTATTGTCTATATAATGTTTGGTAAAGGAGCGCGTCGCCAGTTCTGCGAATTGGCACGGCAGGCTCCATCTCGTTGCAACTGATGAATTTGATGCTTTGTTCAATAAACACCTTGACCTTAGTATCCGGACCTCTGAGAAAGATTCTTATTCCACCGAGTAGAAATTATACTACAATAATAATAATAATAATAATAATATAAATAATATATATTTCAGAATTGATGAATATTGAGATTGAGAACTGTGATTGTTTTTCTTCTCTTTCAATCTAGACTCGAGTAGCAGAAATGCTAAATCAATTAGCTTACACTTGGCTGCAAGTGTCTGAGTGTCTTTTATCGCATTCTAAATGAGATTCACAGCCTTAGATGCTCTCTCCACGCCAAGCGAGCGCGATGCTGGAAGTATGGAAGGTAAAACAGGGTCAAATAGAAACACGCTAAGGTTGATCACGACGTGACGGGGGGGGGGGGCGGAGTCAAGTGCGCTCGCGTGCGCGTTCGGATACGATGTTCGCATTGACGACTTTTTAACACAATCATTCGAGAACAGAAAATACATATTTATAATTATCGCCGTACCACATACCACATCTAGCTATAACCTAAGTTACATGGCATTACATAACAATCATTTAGCAGACGCTTTTATCCAAAGCGACTTCCAATAGTGTGTTTCAACAAAGGAAGGTAAGAGAACAACTCGTCACCAGAAGTCAAAAGGGCATTTTTATTCCTAACAAGTCTCCGAGAACTGAAGCAGTGCTCAGTTTAAAAGTACAATAAGTTCAGGTAAAAGTACAATAAGTTGGACCAATAATCTAACTCACTAACAAGCGTTCATCAACATTATGTTACAAGAGCATCTGACGCCTACGTTAACATTATTTCGGTATATATTGATGATAGTGATGGTGTATGTGATCAATTATAAAGTGAAACGGTAATGAACTGAGTTATCAGTATCAGCACTCGTCCTCATCCTTCTGTTTTCACATCCAGACCAATAATACCGTTTTCACACTGGGCTAAAATTCGGTATTCGCGGCGCTGCAAAACTAGTTTCGCTTCGCTTTTGCTTTCACACTGGAAAGTAATGTGCATTCACTACCCAACTAGTGCGCATTAACTAATCCACCTTGGGGAGGTGGTTTTGATCCCAAAGTAACTAGTTAATAGTTAGTAGTTTCGCTTCCCGTGTGTGTGAACAGAATCTTTAATGCGCATTACTTTCACTTCACACAAAACCTCCCAGTCTCCTAATTGAATGCGCATTCGCTTCTCTATCGTGTGTGTGTGAACGAAAACCTGGTATCGAGTGCGCAGCCAATCCCGAATTAGAAGAGAGTGTGAACATGAAGTGTATTCGATGCGCACTAACTAATACGGTATCGCTCTCCTGTATTTCCCTTCAGGGACCTTTCAGAAGGGGATGGGAATTGCGCTACGTTGAGGGGAATGACATGGGGGGGTGTCCTACTGCAGTTAGCATTAGCACATGGCCCATTGGTTGTTTAAGGGGGTTTTGCTGTCACTGTCGGTCGCCACCATTTAAGACGTTGCTGTTGACTAAAGTGTGTCAGCCCTAAGGGGGGGGGGGGGGGCTAGTGACCCCGGGGGGCCCCCAAGCAAGTCAACCATCCATCCAGCCTGCCTGTTCACAAGCTGATTTTCTGGTAATCGCTAGACTACCCGTCTAACCCAGACCCCGCAATTAAAAAACACATTTTGTGTTGTTGAAAACAATTAGCCGCCACTCCAACGAATGTGAGAGCGTGTATGTGACAGAGAGAGTGAGAGACAACAAGTACGCCTTTGTGTGTGTGTGTGCGTGCGTGCGTGCGTGTGTGTTTGTGTGTTGTGTATGAGAGAGTTTGTGTGTGTGTGAGAGAGAGAAAGAAACTAAATAGAGCAAGACTTGCAATAAACACGAGCGAGTGTGCGTCACCCATATGCTGTTTGTGCGTCGCGCCGTATGTTGGACAGAGGCAGTGTGTGTGTGTGCGTGTGTGTGTGTGTGTGTGTGTGTGTGTGTGTCTGTGCTTCTGTATGTGATTGTGTATGTGTGTGTGTGTGTGTGTGTGTGTGTGTGTGTGTGTGTGTGTGTGTGTGTGTGTGTGTGTGTGTGTGTGTGTGTGTGTGTGTGTGTGTGTGTGTGTGTGTGTGTGTGTGTGTGTGTGTCTGTGCTTCTGTATGTGATTGTGTATGTGTGTGTGTGTGTGTGTGTGTGTGTGTGTGTGTGTGTGTGTGTGTCTCCGAACTCAGACTCTGCATTTAGCAAGACACGCTAATAACGGTTTTTGGGGACAAGGAGACGGGCGCTTCAGTTCAGTTGTTCTGTGTTTCTCATTTCCATAGTCGTGCACATGGACCTATAATCAAATTTGAATATTGTATTCCAAAAAATAACAGAGATTAAAATATGTTTGAATATTTACTGAAGCATATACATAAAAATATTTCAAAAATGGCATAAAATGCATCATTAATGTGCATGGCCATTATTCTCTGGGGTGACTCTTGTTGTTCACACTGTGTCCACAGGGGGGAGCAAGAAGAAGGGGACCTGAATCACCCTGTCGGCTCTACCTTTACCCTTCTATAATTAACAAAAAGTATTGTATAGAGGCTACATAGCACACATAGAGCCTATATAGTACACATAGAGGCTACATAGTACACATAGAGGCTACATAGCACACATCGAGGCTACATAGCACACATAGAGCCTATATAGTACACATAGAGGCTACATAGCACACATCGAGGCTACATAGCACACATCGAGGCTACATAGCACACATCGAGGCTACATAGCACACATAGAGGCTACATAGAACACATAGAGGCTACATAGTACACATAGAGGCTACATAGCACACATAGAGGCTACAGAGTACACATAGAGGCTACATAGCACACATCGAGGCTACATAGCACACATAGAGGCTACATATTACACATTGAGGCTACATAGCACACATAGAGGCTACATATTACACATAGAGGCTACATAGCACACATAGAGGCTACATAGAGGCTACATAGTACACAGAGGCTACATAGCACACATAGAGGCTACATAGTACACATAGAGGCTACATATTACACATAGAGGCTACATAGCACACATAGAGGCTACATATTACACATTGAGGCTACATAGCACACATAGAGGCTACATAGAGGCTACATAGTACACAGAGGCTACATAGCACACATAGAGGCTACATAGTACACATAGAGGCTACATCGTACACATCGAGGCTACATAGCACACAGAGGCTACATAGCACACATCAAGGCTACATAGCACACAGAGGACATACAGAACAGAGAGAGAGAGGAAGAGAAAGGGAGAGAGAGAGTGAGAGAGAGACAGAGACAGAGAGAGAGAGAGAGAGAGACAGAGAGAGAGACAGAGAGAGAGAGAGGGCGAGAGAGAGAGAGAGACAGACAGAGAGAGAGAGAGACAGAGAGCCCCAAAACGGAGGGGAGGACGTGATCTTGAATCTAAATGCTAGCGTTCATCAAAAGCCATCGATTCCCGTCGGGGACGTCAGGTCTTCAGCTGTTAAGGGTGATTCATGTCCTTCATGGCGTGAGTCACTCTTCACAACCAGGGAGAGTGTTTTAAAACACGTCATACAGAAGTCGGCCACACGCCTCGCTCCCCCAC
>CM051022.1:15142474-15174974 GCA_027704905.1 Muraenolepis orangiensis | reverse complement strand
GCTCTATCGGGTCAGGGTCACGCTACGCATCACTTCCGGGACCCCGCCTTGCCCTTGGCTCCGCGGGGCGCCTTGGACCCCCGCTGGTGGTCGCTGACGCGGTTCCGCAGCACGGCGATGTCGTACTTCTGCCTCTTCAGCCTCTCGGCCAGCTGGAACTTCTCGGCGTGCAGCAGGTGCAGCCACTGCCACAGCTCCTGGGCCTTCTCCGCCAGCCGCTCCTGGCCCAGGTGGTCCACGTTCAGCGGCTTGCGGCGTTCCAGCAGCGCCTTCTTCTTCTCCTCGCGCGCCGTCAGCCTCTTGCCCTTGCCGCCGCGCGGGTCGGCCTTCTGCAGGTAGCTGCCGAACGCCTTGTTGGAGAACATCAGCTTCTTCTTCTTGGCGTCCTCGTCGGCCCGCGCCCTGGCCGCCTCGTCCTCCCGCCGCACCCGCTCCTCGGCCAGCCGCGCCTGGCGCTCGCGGTCGCGGTCGCCCCGCTCGCGCTGCTGCTCGCTGCGGTCAGAGCGGCGGCGCTCGATGCGCGCCCGCAGGGACACCAGGTCCTCCTCCTCCTTCTGCCGCGTGGAGAAGTGCAGCTCGATGAGCGACTGGAGGTCGGTGAAGTCCTTCTCCAGGCGCTTGCGGTGGAGGTCGTCGAAGTCCACCCTCTCGCCGTCGGGCAGCTTGGGCGGCGCGATGTTGGGGATGTAGGTGGTCTTAGGCCTCGTTTTTGACTCCTCCTCCTCCTCCTCCCCCTCCTCCTCCTGCTGGGCTTTCTTGCTCGTTCCCGGGTCTCGCTCCTCACCTTGTCCCTCTTCCTCCTCCGCAATTTCCTCTGCGTCGGACATGGCTTGGTTGCTCTTGGTCAAGAAGACGGTTGAGTCCCAGGGAGAGAGAGAGAAAGAGACAGAGAGAGACAGAGAGCGACAGAGAGAGGGAGAAAGACAGAGAGAGAGAGAGAGAGAGACAGAGAGGGAGAGAAAGACAGAGAGCGACAGAGAGAGGGAGAAAGACAGAGAGGCAGAGAGAGACAGAGAGCGACAGAGAGGGAGAGAGCGAGAGACACTCAGACCAGTTGGTCTCTTGCAGTTCGATGGGAGAGGGGAAGTGAGACCACCGGCGTGGAGCTGAGATGTTTTTGAAGGGCTTCCCTGTACCATGTGACCACGTTCACCAGTGTTCAAACTCTCTAGTGTATGGGGTCATCGGCAGAGTGTGTGAGGGGGGGGGGGGGGGTGTCCAGACAGATGGACCTATATGGAGGCTATTTTCTCCTTTGCATGTCCACACCACCCACAGACCCCCCCCCCCTAACCCTCAGTTATCCCCCTAGACCCCGGCTCCACTCTGACCCTAAACCCTCTCCTCCTCCCCCTCCCATCTTCAGTACTTTGTAAGGAGAAGATGACAAACTATTTCCAAGCATGCAACAGATGCATGCACACATACGTGCCCTCGGGACCTTAATGAGGTGTCAGTGTTACCTCGTTTATCAAATCAAACACGGTTCTAAACAAACTTTATCGACACAGCGATGGAGAGCAGGAACACTGCTGCTGCAGCAGATCAGATATGTCAATCAGAACATATAAAACGCTTAAAGGCTTCCGTTGACGAGCCAAATGGATTGCATTCTCTCTCCAATACCCCCAACAAGAACATGCTGAAGCCAATAAGGGATTTTAAAGCTCAAGACAGCTGTCGCATTCTTCAAATTCTCCCTGAAAAGGACTTTGTACGCCTACTGGACGGTAAACAAACCTAGAAGCACGCCAACTGGAACCAACAGCATCCGTATTAACAAGGACTACCAGGTTCAAGGATGGTTGTTATCCACAGGCAGTGACCTACTTAACTGATAGGAGTGCTGCCACTTTCACTTTCATAACATGTCATTAACATCACATTATCATACGCTTGACTTTCTGGACTCATTACAGTTACTGCACTGTTCTGCACTGTATTCATGATGCTGCTGCACTACTGGCACTTTAAAATGCTTTGAAATGCTTTTTGCACAATATATATATATGTACATATCATCCATCAGTCACTTTATTTGTTATTTGTATTGTTATTGTTGTTGTGTACAGTATTTTTTTATAGAATTGTGTTTTAGAAATCCCCACTGTGGAGGGAATGGGCATTCCATTGTACTTGTTGCATATGGCAAATAAAACCTCTTGAATCTTAAGTCACACTTTATACGGCTGGTAGTTCTGGAATCGTCTCCTCGTCTCTCCACAGTTATTCTGGTAACACAAAACGATGGCCATGAAAAGAAAACCCTCACTACTAAAGAACGTAAGTGACGTGCGACGTACAAATGTGCCCTTTGTCTTCAGTCCTGCTATTTGGAACGACGTTAAAAAAAGATATGGGACATGATAACATGATCTGGGACCGCATGGGGACCCCATGGGGACCACATGGGGACCGCATGGGGGACCGCATGGGGGACCGCATGGGGGACCGCATGGAGACCGCATGGGGGACCGCATGGGGGACCGCATGGGGACCCCATGGGGGACTGCATGGGGGACCGCATGGGGACCCCATGGGGGATTGCATGGGGGACCGCATGGGGGACTGCATGGGGACTGCATGGGGGACTGCATGGGGGACCGCATGGGGGACCGCATGGGGACCCCATGGGGGACCGCATGGGGACCCCATGGGGGACTGCATGGGGACCGCATGGGGGACTGCATGGGGACTGCATGGGGGACCGCATGGGGACCGCATGGGGACCGCATGGGGGACCGCATGGGGACCGCATGGGGGACCGCATGGGGACCCCATGGGGGACTGCATGGGGGACCGCATGGGGACCCCATGGGGGACTGCATGGGGGACCGCATGGGGGACCGCATGGGGGACCGCATGGGGACTGCATGGGGACTGCATGGGGGACCGCATGGGGACCGCATGGGGACTGCATGGGGGACCGCATGGGGGACCGCTGGGTGAACAACAATCCGAGGATTACGTGGCGCTGGTTCACAATACATGGGCCCCGTTCCACAGCCATTACTTTAAGGAGCGTGAAAAGGACACACACACACACCACACACGCACACACACACACACACACACACACACACACACACACACACACACACACACACACACACACACACACACTCAGGGGTTGTTTTCTAGCTCCAGCGCACCGGATAACTGACAGGGACAGGGGGATTCTGCAGCCCACACCATCACCCATACCTCCATGGGGGGTGACGCACAACACAAAGGACGTTCAGCAATTAAAATGGACTTGCCGCCCCCTATGGGGTAATGCGTCTGCCGTCACTCTGCATTATAATACACACAACGGCATCCGATGACAGTACACGGAGTGGAGGGACGGGACGGGACGGGGATTAGAGGTTTAATTAGATTCACTTAAAAAGTAATTTGAATACTTCACGTCGCTAGCAGTCCCGAGCAGAGGCCTTGGATTACACTCGGACGTGATGTTGTGTGGATGGACGCCTTTAGTCTGAAACAGTCGGATCCCTATTCCACGATTCTGTGACCAACTGCATGCCTGCACTTTGCTTTATATTCGGCCTGTAAGACAGAAGTCACATACACTACAACAGTGGCAATGGACGACAGTCCAAGGACATTAATACACATGATTCAATAGGATGAATAAATGGCACAAAATGACCACGTATTTTCTTGAGACAAAATCCAAAACCATAAAGCTGCAATATGTCAGCTTTAATATGTCTGTTCAATTTGAATTGTGGAGTGGGCATTACTGAACCAGCTCTTGAAATTTAAGCCTAATGACGTAATTTGGCTCAGTTTATCGGAGACTAAAAAGTCTTGATTTGTATCGTGAATCGACTCCTATTCTTGAGGCATACTGCCACCTCCTGGTCATGTATGGTACAGCCACGGGGTCCCCGTAGAACCATGCAATCATGACATTAACCAACTGACATGCAAACGAGTCACACTCATATAAAGGGTTTTCTTCCAACTTCCCTGCACATATGTTTAATTATGAACACTGGCGTGCTCTCTAAAAAACACAACAAAACTGTAAAAAAAACATGTTTATTCTTGAAGCAACAAATTACATTACATTACATTACAGTCATTTAGCAGACGCTTTTATCCAGAGTGACTTACTATATAGTGCGTTCAACAAAGGAAGGCGAGAGAACAACTCAATCAGAAGTCAAAAAGTACAATAAGGTAAAAGTACACTAAGTTGGCAAACAATAGAATAATGTCTACCTAACACTCAACTGAGACAATGTACGTACGAAGACGCTAGTAAAAAGTGATAAGAGGACAAACAAACGCCAACCATTTAGTCTAGCTGTAGTGTGAAGCTCAAAGCCCGTCGCTGGTCCAATATACTGGTGTAGATGCTTTGGTTCCAACCTCATGCCCTGCTAAAACATGACTAAAACACAACAAATCATCCACATGTCAATACATCCAGAGATCAGCAGCTAAGCCATTATATCTGCCAACCTTCATTACAAACAGATCAGTAAAAGTATGTTATATGTAGTTATATGAAGTAGTAGTACGTTAAGACTGGTTTCCCCTTTTACAAACATGGTTATCGGCGCATTCTGCGAGGGGGGAAAAAGAACCTAGTTACCGTGAACTACTAGCCTGTCACATTAGCGTAACAGTATTATAATCAATGTATTTAAACAGTGCTATAATGTATCAATGATACACGCTGTATACATACATGTTTTGTTTTCTTTTGCATATTAATGTACCACAGCTCATGTGTGTCTGCTAGTGTCATCTAACATCACTGACTCCACGACGTCAACATTTGACATGAATTTGTATTACCGTAATAATTAAATGACAGAATTGATCTTCTTTCTTCTCGGAAGTCTAAGAAATGTTCGGCTAGCTTTCCGGAGGGGATGGGTGTGATGATAGGGTATTAAATTGTCAACTTTCCTACTATATTGACATACAGACACCAATCAGTGGTTTCCCTTTATGTCAGTGAGAACAGATTCTTATGCGAGTCATTTAACTATAACGGATAATAATGGATACTGGATGTCCAAATGGCCAACTATTGTATGGCCTGATGCAGGATGGTGTACACATCCGACAGGAAGGCCTCGTATAGACACACAAAGAAAATCAACGAACAAAATGTATATGGGTTATTGAGCTTTTACTTAAATTGAAAGTTAATAGGTTATCAACACACATGTCTGACCTAGGCTTAAGGCTTGCTGAGCCCTCTCCTCTACGACTCTTCACCCACGACTGCACTCCTGTACACGGTACAAACACCATCATCAAGTTTGCAGACGACACAACGGTGGTGGGCCTCATCAAGAACAACAATGAGGCAGCCTACAGGAGGAGGTCCAGCACCTGGTGGCGTGGTGCGCCGACAACAAGCTGGACCTCAACACCAAGAAGACCAAGGAGCTCATCGTGGACTTCATAAAGACCAGAGCTGGCGCGCACGCCCCCATCCTCATCAACGGAGCGGAGGTCGAGTGTCTTCAAACTTCTGGGGGTCCACATCTCAGAGGACCTCTCTTGGACCCTTAACACTGCCTCGCTGGTCAAGAAGCAGTGTCTCTTCTTCCTGAGTAGATTGCCCAGAAACCCGTCTGTGTCCTCCTTCTCTCCAGGAGAGACTTCAGCATCGCACCACACACTGAAAGGAGATGACAACACTTGGAGGGCACTTAAACACCAAAATAATGCAGCGACAGCACCCTCTAGAGGTAGCTACGAGCATTACATCATGTCATTTTATATACACTGGTGAGGCAGAGAACACTCAAAGCATTCAATACATATGAGAGCCACGACAGAAAGTCCAAGTGCTGCTCTTTTAAGAAGAAGAATTTGACTGTTTATAGTTAAGCACTAAAGAGTCTCTGCTAATTGTTCTCAAATACATATGTTAAATCCCAAATCAATAACTCACCATTAGGATGGCCTGCATAATCTGTATCTGGTAACACACTCTACAGTAAAGTGCATGGTAATGCATGGTCTACTATGTATAAAAAACGGGTTTGTATACAGTATATTTATACACACCAGTTATTTATACATAGTAGACTGTTGTCATACCTGTATTTATACCTAGTAGACTGTTGTCATACATGTTTTTATACCTAGTAGACTGTCTACATGACATTGCATCTTAAATAAAGCTGAATTGTAATCATAAAGTTGAGAGTATATGACACTCTCTATTAGATTTGATTCTAATGTATTGTCATTGTACAGCAGTATGTACAAGTACAGAGAAAATCATTTGGCATCTAGCCCAGAGTGCAAATGTTGCAGTAAAGTGCACGGTCATATATACTAATTGACAATAGTTGACAGTGGTTAAAAGACATTATGTCATACAGTTTGTATGTTTCTTGCCTCCATTCCTCCTCCCGCTAGAGTCTGGTCTCCTCCTCCCGCTAGAGTCTGGTCTCCTCCTCCCGCTAGAGTCTGGTCTCCTCCTCCCGTTTCTTCCCCTCTCGCTTACTCTAAATGCAGGTGGGTTACCAGAGCAGAGTTCTGCATCACGATGATGGAGGCGTTATGCTCTACTTTGGTAACCGACACGCCCCTGCATAACACCACCTGCATAACACCGCCTAACACCGCCTGCATAACACCACCTGCATAACACCGCCTGCATAACACCACCTGCATAACACCACCTGCATAACACCGCCTGCATAACACCACCTGCATAACACCACCTGCATAACACCACCTGCATAACACCACCTGCATAACACCGCCTAACACCACCTGCATAACACCACCTGCATAACACCGCCTGCATAACACCACCTGCATAACACCACCTGCATAACACCACCTGCATAACACCGCCTGCATAACACCACCCGCATAACACCACCTGCATAACACCACCTAACACCACCTGCATAACGCCACCTGCATAACACCACCTGCATAACACCACCTGCATAACACAGCCTGCATAACACCACCTGCATAACACCACCCGCATAACACCACCTGCATAACACCACCTAACACCACCTGCATAACACCGCCTGCATAACACCACCTGCATAACACCACCTGCATAACACCACCTGCATAACACCACCTGCATAACACCGCCTGCATAACACCGCCTGCATAACACCACCTAACACCACCGGCAAAACACCACCTGCATAACACCACCTGCATAACACCACCTGCAAAACACCACCTGCATAACACCCCCTGCATAACACCACCTGCATAACACCACCTGCATAACACCACCTAACACCACCTGCATAACACCACCTGCATAACACCGCCTGCATAACACCACCTGCATAACACCACCTAACACCACCTGCAAAACACCACCTGCATAACACCACCTGCATAACACCACCTGCAAAACACCACCTGCATAACACCCCCTGCATAACACCACCTGCATAACACCACCTAACACCACCTGCATAACACCACCTGCATAACACCACCTGCATAACACCACCTGCATAACACCGCCTGCATAACACCACCTGCATAACACCACCTGCATAACACCACCTGCATAACACCACCTAACACCACCTGCATAACACCACCTGCAAAACACCACCTGCATAACACCACCTGCATAACACCACCTAACACCACCTGCATAACACCACCTGCATAACACCACCTGCATAACACCGCCTAACACTCCCTGCATAACACCACCTGCATAACACCACCTAACACCACCTGCATAACACCGCCTGCATAACACCACCTGCATAACACCACCTGCATAACACCGCCTGCATAACACCACCTGCATAACACCACCTGCATAACACCACCTGCATAACACCACCTGCATAACACCGCCTGCATAACACCACCTGCATAACACCACCTGCATAACACCACCTGCATAACACCGCCTGCATAACACCACCTGCATAACACCACCTGCATATCACCACCTGCATAACACCACCTGCATAACACCACCTAACACCACCTGCATAACACCACCTGGGTAGAGGGAGGTTGCACAAGGAGAGGACCTCCCCTTGAACCGTGGGAAGAGAAACAACAACAGCTTGTTGTCCCCGCGGTGATGCGGGCGGCACCCACCGAGCGCGTCTCTCGATCCACGCAGCACCTGTTGTTGTGTTCTCTGTGTCTAACAGAGGGTGTCTCGTGTAAAACCAGATGCTTTATAACTACACTATCATAAAGGAACAAGTAAAGTACTTCTTCTCAAACTGTAAATTGGGACACTTTTTAAGGATAATGATGCTACTGCTGCCCATTTGTTTTGTTTTATTTCATGTTATGTCATTTTTCTAATATATATTTTATTATTATTATATAAATATGTTTTTCCAATTACGTCCTGTCTTGTCTTTGCTTGTTTAGAATTTTTTGGTTTATTTTAAATTTTTACTACATTTGTGATATACGTTTGTGTGATGTGCTGATGAGGTATGTCGTGTACTACATAACGGCACTATCGGTGATTGTAGGCCACGCCCCCGTGTTCCAAACCTACAAGACCAACAACAACAGCTTGTCCAGGCTGATGTAACATTTTGCATAACTTATGTTATGTAATTCTAAGATGTTATATCATCTTTTGTATGCATATGTTACGTTAGATCAGTGTTAAAAGACCAGGCTGGAGACATTCTGTGTATTTAACCCGTTTTGTTTGAATTAAACAAGCACATTAAAGAAAGCACAATAATTGAAGCACTTCAATCCTGTGATACATTTATTGATAACAAATGAAAATATTATATATATCGTTTTTTATACAACCAGATATTGATAAATAACTGATGATTGTCTTTACAGTTGGGTCTGTAGTCGAGGATAAAGAAGGAGAGTTAAGTTACGCGTGGGAGAGGAGGAAGAAGGGAACTGCAAAAAAATTAAATAGACTTGAGGAGTGGGTGGTCGGAGGAGGAGGAGGTGATTATGGAATGGAGGGAGGAGGAAGAGGAAGATGAAGAAGAGGAGGAGGAGGTGATGAAGATATGGATTCATGAGGAGGAGGAGGAGGAGGAGGAGGAATCCACCGTTAATAACTTTTTTTTTTAAATATCAAAAATATAAAATGGGTGGAATCTATGGCTGGAGACACAAAAAGAGAAAGATAAAACGCATACAATATCAAATATGTACAAACTAGTGAGCACAATAAAAGTAAAAGTAAAAGTTGTCCTTTTTTTATATACATGAATTGTTTCGTCCCGACAAAAACAGCCGACCTTGCAGAGTTTAAAAAGGGGAACCTGGACAATTCTCAACCTCATCTCCATCTTTCCCCATCAGGGATATATATAGTGTGTGGAAAAACAACCCGCAGTTGTCGCTGATGATGACAATGATGATGATCTGTGTCTCTGGGGGGGGGGGGGGGGGGGGGTCAAAGGTTAGGGTTAACGCTAACCCCATCATTTGACTTCGGTGGGGGTAAGAATAGTCATTGGACGACAACACCAAGAGGAGCTGGAGGAGATGCAGGGAGGAAAGGTAACCATTGTTCTTTATATATCTATAGCTATATATAGATATATAGCTATAGATATACATGCGCTACCCACATGGAAACGACACAAAACCAGCTGAAAGGCGCCAAAGTTCCCCCTTCAAATGTGATAGTCTGTTGTTGTGGGGGTGGGTGGAGTGTAGTGGGGGGGGGGGGGGCGGAGTGACATGACACGGACGCCATCACGGTCCGCCTTCTGTTAGTCTGTATAAAAAGCTAAAAACAGGAAAGTGGATAGCGTGAACTACTGGTGAACCGCTGCCGGCCGAGTGGTGGAGTTGTTCCACCATGTGGGCCCCGTGCACCGATAAGGGACCACATGCACAGCGTGGGTCCTGGGGGGGGAGACGCTCCTGTGGAGGGAGGGAGGGAGGGGAGGGAGGGAGGGAGGGAGGCGTTAGCTTGATGCCCTCTGACGTAAACTCGGCGACTACATAACATTTTCCCATAATACACTTAATAATAATACCACGATAAGTACGACACAATTGTGTTGCAATCCTCATGGATCACTCCACACACACACACACACACACACACACACACACCCACACACACACACACCTGTCTTAGTGGATGCACTGCTTCTGGAACTTGGAGCTGGAGCTGCTGCTCCCAGGGTCGTCCTCACTGGGCCGCTTGACCCCCATCTGGGTGAGCTGCCGGACCCCTGAGGACACAACCAGACACCGGGTTAACCTACCGCCTTAAGACACAACCAGACACCGGGTTAACCTACCGCCTTAAGACACAACCAGACACCGGGTTAACCTACCGCCTTAAGACACAACCAGACACCGGGTTAACCTACCGCCTTAAGACACAACCAGACACCGGGTTAACCTACCGCCTGAGGACACAACCAGACACCGGGTTAACCTACCGCCTTAAGACACAACCAGACACCGGGTTAACCTACCGCCTTAAGACACAACCAGACACCGGGTTAACCTACCGCCTTAAGACACAACCAGACACCGGGTTAACCTACCGCCTTAAGACACAACCAGACACCGGGTTAACCTACCGCCTTAAGACACAACCAGACACCGGGTTAACCTACCGCCTTAAGACACAACCAGACACCGGGTTAACCTACCGCCTTAAGACACAACCAGACACCGGGTTAACCTACCGCCTTAAGACACAACCAGACACCGGTTAACCTACCGCCTGAGACACAACCAGACACCGGGTTAACCTACCGCCTAAGACACAACCAGACACCGGGTTAACCTACCGCCTTAGACACAACCAGACACCGGGTTAACCTACCGCCTTAAGACACAACCAGACACCGGGTTAACCTACCGCCTTAAGACACAACCAGACACCGGGTTAACCTACCGCCTTAAGACACAACCAGACACCGGGTTAACCTACCGCCTTAAGGGACAACCAGACACCGGGTTAACCTACCGCCTTAAGACACAACCAGACACCGGGTTAACCTACCGCCTTAAGACACAACCAGACACCGGGTTAACCTACCGCCTTAAGACACAACCAGACACCGGGTTAACCTACCGCCTTAAGACACAACCAGACACCGGGTTAACCTACCGCCTGAGGACACAACCAGACACCGGGTTAACCTACCGCCTTAAGACACAACCAGACACCGGGTTAACCTACCGCCTGAGGACACAACCAGACACCGGGTTAACCTACCGCCTTAAGACACAACCAGACACCGGGTTAACCTACCGCCTTAAGACACAACCAGACACCGGGTTAACCTACCGCCTTAAGACACAACCAGACACCGGGTTAACCTACCGCCTGAGGACACAACCAGACACCGGGTTAACCTACCGCCTTAAGACACAACCAGACACCGGGTTAACCTACCGCCTTAAGACACAACCAGACACCGGGTTAACCTACCGCCTTAAGACACAACCAGACACCGGGTTAACCTACCGCCTTAAGACACAACCAGACACCGGGTTAACCTACCGCCTTAAGACACAACCAGACACCGGGTTAACCTACCGCCTGAGGACACAACCAGACACCGGGTTAACCTACCGCCTTAAGACACAACCAGACACCGGGTTAACCTACCGCCTGAGGACACAACCAGACACCGGGTTAACCTACCACCTTAAGACACAACCAGACACCGGGTTAACCTACCGCCTTAAGACACAACCAGACACCGGGTTAACCTACCGCCTTAAGACACAACCAGACACCGGGTTAACCTACCGCCTTAAGACACAACCAGACACCGGGTTAACCTACCGCCTTAAGACACAACCAGACACCGGGTTAACCTACCGCCTTAAGGGACAACCAGACACCGGGTTAACCTACCGCCTTAAGACACAACCAGACACCGGGTTAACCTACCGCCTTAAGACACAACCAGACACCGGGTTAACCTACCGCCTTAAGACACAACCAGACACCGGGTTAACCTACCGCCTTAAGACACAACCAGACACCGGGTTAACCTACCGCCTGAGGACACAACCAGACACCGGGTTAACCTACCGCCTTAAGACACAACCAGACACCGGGTTAACCTACCGCCTGAGGACACAACCAGACACCGGGTTAACCTACCGCCTTAAGACACAACCAGACACCGGGTTAACCTACCGCCTTAAGACACAACCAGACACCGGGTTAACCTACCGCCTTAAGACACAACCAGACACCGGGTTAACCTACCGCCTGAGGACACAACCAGACACCGGGTTAACCTACCGCCTTAAGACACAACCAGACACCGGGTTAACCTACCGCCTTAAGACACAACCAGACACCGGGTTAACCTACCGCCTTAAGACACAACCAGACACCGGGTTAACCTACCGCCTTAAGACACAACCAGACACCGGGTTAACCTACCGCCTTAAGACACAACCAGACACCGGGTTAACCTACCGCCTGAGGACACAACCAGACACCGGGTTAACCTACCGCCTTAAGACACAACCAGACACCGGGTTAACCTACCGCCTGAGGACACAACCAGACACCGGGTTAACCTACCACCTTAAGACACAACCAGACACCGGGTTAACCTACCGCCTTAAGACACAACCAGACACCGGGTTAACCTACCGCCTTAAGACACAACCAGACACCGGGTTAACCTACCGCCTTAAGACACAACCAGACACCGGGTTAACCTACCGCCTTAAGACACAACCAGACACCGGGTTAACCTACCGCCTTAAGGACAACCAGACACCGGGTTAACCTACCGCCTTAAGACACAACCAGACACCGGGTTAACCTACCGCCTTAAGACACAACCAGACACCGGGTTAACCTACCGCCTTAAGACACAACCAGACACCGGGTTAACCTACCGCCTTAAGACACAACCAGACACCGGGTTAACCTACCGCCTGAGGACACAACCAGACACCGGGTTAACCTACCGCCTTAAGACACAACCAGACACCGGGTTAACCTACCGCCTGAGGACACAACCAGACACCGGGTTAACCTACCGCCTTAAGACACAACCAGACACCGGGTTAACCTACCGCCTTAAGACACAACCAGACACCGGGTTAACCTACCGCCTTAAGACACAACCAGACACCGGGTTAACCTACCGCCTGAGGACACAACCAGACACCGGGTTAACCTACCGCCTTAAGACACAACCAGACACCGGGTTAACCTACCGCCTTAAGACACAACCAGACACCGGGTTAACCTACCGCCTTAAGACACAACCAGACACCGGGTTAACCTACCGCCTTAAGACACAACCAGACACCGGGTTAACCTACCGCCTTAAGACACAACCAGACACCGGGTTAACCTACCGCCTTAAGACACAACCAGACACCGGGTTAACCTACCGCCTTAAGACACAACCAGACACCGGGTTAACCTACCGCCTGAGGACACAACCAGACACCGGGTTAACCTACCGCCTTAAGACACAACCAGACACCGGGTTAACCTACCGCCTTAAGACACAACCAGACACCGGGTTAACCTACCGCCTGAGGACACAACCAGACACCGGGTTAACCTACCGCCTTAAGACACAACCAGACACCGGGTTAACCTACCGCCTTAAGACACAACCAGACACCGGGTTAACCTACCGCCTGAGGACACAACCAGACACCGGGTTAACCTACCGCTGGAGGGCCAAGCTAGACTAAAGACACCACACGGTATTATGTAAATGGTTCGGGGCGATTTTAACCAAGTGTTTATTGGACAATAAACATGACTTTTAAGGTGCCTCTTTTAACCAAGTGTTTATAAGACCATAAAACATGACTTTTATGGTCCAGTTGTAAAAGGTTAAGATGATCTACTTAAAATGTTGATCACGATAAGATATAATAATATTGATATAATAAGAGTGCTGTTGATTCCACTGTCGTGATCTGTGATCTGTTAATGCGTGAGGCGCATTAAGAGAAAATTGTAATTGCAAAGTCTGTTCAAACTTTTAAAAGATTGATTGATTTGATTGGATTTCCAGAGTCAAACACCCAGTCACTACCAGACTCTTTTCAATCAATAATAATAATGAATCATCTTATTGCGTTATTCCTACCTTGTGTGAGCGCGGGGAGGACCTGTTGACTGGTCTGTGTGTAGTACATCAAGCTGTTTCCTGGTACTGAATACGCTGGAGCTGCATATGAGAGAGAGAGAGAGAGAGAGAGAGAGAGAGAGAGAGAGAGAGAGAGAGAGAGAGAGAGAGAGAGAGAGAGAGAGAGAGAGAGAGAGAGAGAGAGGAGAGAGAGAGAGAGAGAGAGAGAGAGAGAGAGAGAGAAAGAGAGCACAGTAAGTACGCACACAGAACGTAAACAACTAAACCCACGTCTTCCATTCCCTCCATCCAATTCAGAGCACCGCTCATCCTGTTCCATAAAGAACAAAAACACACTCAGGATAAAGAGGAGGGGGAAAGAACACACAACAATAGCAAAGAGAAATAGGGAACCAGGCTTCATCACCGCTGGGGGGGGGGTTTGATTCATCCCATGCAGGGATTTCAGTGACGTGGGTTGAACATGTGGACCACAGCAGGTGTGTGTGTGTGTGTGTGTGTGTGTGTGTGTGTCTCTCTTCCTCACCTTGCTGCTGTCCGCCCAGGACGCTCTGGGCCTCGTCCTGTGAGTACGTCAGCGCTGCACTCTGCCACCCGCCCTGGGAGGGGGCCACGGCCATCTGGTAGCCTAGGAGACGGAACGGAAGGAAAACAGGTCAGTCACTCATCTCTGGATGGATGGATGGATGGATGGACACACACACACACACAGCCTCGCACAGACACACACACACACACACACACACACACACACATATTTACATTTACATTTAGGACATTTGGCAGACGCTTTTATCCAAAGCGACTTACAAGGAGTACATTAGTTGAAGCAGACAATAGCATAACGCTGAGGTACGCAAACATAACAATAGAGCAGTTCACAAGCATTCATATTAACAAGATGAATAACACAATGTGGTACTGCCAGGTCACCTGCTTAAGTAGCTGTGATAAGAGCGTGTTATCAACATTAAGGATATACACACACAGGAGAAGGAGGACACACACACACACACACACACACGGCCCAGTAAAACCACAGCACACACACACAGAACATTGAAAGACCTCCCATCCCAATGAGATATCATATTGATCTGTGTACTTAGTAACTAAAAAAATAGTAACTTAATGATTATCATCATTATTATCATCATCATCATCATCATCTAATAATTAGCATTATTAGTATTATTATTAAGTATTATTATTATACATATTATTATTAATAATTGTTATTATTATACATTATTCGATGTCCCGTACCGGCGGTAGGGGTGGCGTTGTGTCCCGTCTCCATGGAGAACCCCAGCATCCCCGAGGAGGCCTCGCTGTACGGAGAGGGGGAACATTAACACACACACAACCATATGTTCTACAACGGCCATTAGTCATTAAAATGAACTTTAAAAATGAAAGATCCAAGTCAGCATCGTGATAGTGTTGAAAGGGCATTGTGTGTGTGTGTGTGTGTGTGTGTGTGTGTGTGTGTGTGTGTGTGTGTGTGTGTGTGTGTATGTGTGTGTGTGTGTGTGTGTGTGTGTGTGTGTGTGTGTGTGCGTGTGTGTCGCTCTCAGACTCACTGAGGCCGCGGTAGCAGGACAGCTGCTGGTAGATCTGCTTCATCCTCTCTATGTTGAGGCGGCTGGCCTCGGCGTGGTTCACCATGGGTTTGGGGTAGTGCACGCCCACCACGCACTTGGCGGCCTTCTGCACGCTCTCCGGGGCGTTCCACGGGTCGTAGATGTACTTGGCCGGGAAGTCCCTCAGGACCGGCAGGTAGCGCCTTCAGAGAGAGAAGAAAAAATGTCATAAACTTAAACATCCTAAACATTCTTCTGTCATTTCATTGGCTGTTGTTAAATGATGACAATGATCTCTTTACTAGCCTAGGAACTAATTAAACGGTGTCCACTGAACGTGTTGCTGCGATACGATGCGTTTATCAAAGGCTAAGTAGGCTAACGAGGCTAACTAGGCTTACTAGGCTAGCGAGGCTAGTGCGGCTAACGAGGCTTACTAGGCTAACTAGGCTAGCGAGGCTAACAAGGCCTAGTTAACTTTAGTTAACCTAGTTAACTTTTAACAAAGTTAACTTTGAACTTTTAACTAGGTAAACTAGGTAAACTAGGCTAGCGAGGCTAGCATGGCTCACGAGGCTAGCACGGGGCTAACGAGGCTAGCACGGGGTTTACAAGGCTAACAAGGCAAACAAGGCTGGTGAGGCTAACAAGGCTAGCGAGGGGCTAACGAGGCTAGCGAGGGGCTAACGAGGCTAGCGAGGGGGTCCCGCCTACCGGATGTAGTCTCCGTTGGGGTCGGTGCGGCGGCCGAAGCCCACGGGACAGTAGCAGTGGAAGAACTGCTGGAAGAAGGAGCTGCAGGAGAGCCACATCCAGCTGCCCGCGTTCACGCTCCAGTCGGCGTCCAGCAGGAGCTCCTCGAACACCTGGAGACGAGACACGAGACGCACGCTGAAAGTTAGTCTCAATCACAACCATTGAATTAATGAATATCTCGACAGTTGGATGGTCCCATACGGGACGACTCGGACTTGACTATCAAACTATCTCTGCAACAGAAAAAAAAACGTTGTTTTTGTATAAGTGTTCTTTTAGGTCGTGGGCGACTACAGATAACGTTGTTTCGTTGAGCAACTTCTCCTAGCGAACGGACGCTAACAGGGTTGGCCACGCTAGTGCCGGTGTAACGGTCAGCGTCCCGCACTGGGCTTGAACTGACGACCTCCGGCATGAGAGGCAACGTTCTAACGTGAGAGCTAAAACCTATCGGCCCTAGCTTCATCGCTAGAACATCTTAGGGGAGTGAGTGTTTACCACTTGCACAGCACCACCTGCTGGCGACTGTTACACTGGCGCTACGTCCGGGCCGCCCTCACCTTCATGCCCTCCTCCCAGCTGATCCAGAGGTCGCCCCGGGTCAGGAAGCAGGCCACGGCGTGCCGCGCCAGGTGGTGGATCCAGCCCTCCTGCCTCAGCTGGGTCATGACGGCGTCGATCCAGGGGAAGCCCGTCTGGCCCTCGGCCCACTTGGCCAGCGCCTCGGCGTTGCGGTCCCAGGGGATCTGCATGCAGATGGGGTTGCCCTCCATCTTGTCGAAGCAGGGGTTGTTGGTGGCCGCCGTGTAGAAGAACTCCCGCCACAGCAGCTGGCCGTACAGCGAGAGCGGCGGTGAGCTGTTCTTCTTCACCTGGGGAGGGGGAGGAGGAGGAGGAGGAGGAGGAGGAGGAGGAGGAGGAGGAGGAGGAGGAGGAGGAGGAGGAGGAGGAGGGGGAGGGGGAGGAGGAAGAGGAGGAGGGGGAGGAGGAGGGGGAGGAGGAGGAAGAGGAGGAGGGGGAGGAGGAAGAGGAGGAGAAAGAGGAGGAGGAAGAGGAAGAGGAGGAGGAGGAGGAGGAGGAGGCAGAGGTGGTTTGAGTCAGACCAGCTGCCACAACCAAATGATATATATAGTTTGAATACACATACAGAAATGCATAAACAAGTCTACTTGAATAATTCCTATTCAGACTAATGACAATTTATTATAAGCAACTTTATTATAATTATCACTAATAATTATATCTCCAGTCCAGTTTTTTATTCTGTAAATAAACAACAAATATAAAGACAAACCAACAAAACTTTAGTATACACAAGTATACACAAATAATAACATTATAATCGCTATTACTATTACAATTTAATCTACTTGCATAAAAAAGGGCTGTTCAATTAATAATTCCTCATTGCCAATTTCACGGTGTTATTGGCGTGAGAAAGTATCCGCAAATGAGTCCTAGCTGTGACTCAGAAATATTCAACAGTGCTAATAACCGAGTACTTTATCAGCGTAATAGTGATAATTCATTGCATTTATATAGCGCTTTTCAAGACACCCAAAGCGCTTTACATTGTGTGAGCGTGTGTGTGTGTGTGTGTGCAATGGTAATGCTAATGGATGCTTTTTGACACAGCAAGCCTCACATTCACCCATTCATACACACATTCATCCACCGAGGGCGGAGTCAGCCACCGAGGAGACAGCCAGCAGGTCAGGAGCCGTTGAGGGTGAGGGTGCCTTGCTCAAGGACACCTCCACAGGTTTTGCTAGGAGGTTTACCAACAACCCCTGTGTGGCGACCTCTCGACCTCCTGAGCTATACAGCCTCCCACTGTGGGGGGGGGTCTGCCTCGTTACCTTGTGGTAGAGGTCGGTGAGCTTGAAGTAGAAGAGGCGGCAGGAGAGGCAGCCGAAGCGCAGGTAGGGGCTGAGGCCGGTGGGGCTGAGGCCAGCAGGGAGTTGGCGTTCATCCGCGGACGCTCGAAGTTAGCCACCCACGCCTGAAAACACACACACAACCACAACCACGCCCGTTAGGAGACCGCCGCCACGTCTATAGCGGGAACAACGCAAAGCCTGTATAATATATAAACTGTTAAATATGTGTTTCCACCATGGCTATTCCCATATATATATCTATATGTTGTATTGAATGAGTGACTCGGGGATGCTAGACAAATTAGTTTGTCTCCATGACAATAAGGGCATTCTGATTCTGACGCTTTTTATGACTCGCTCTGTTGGCTAACACTGCATCGTGAAACGCTTTCATAATGAAAAGTGATGGAAAAAAATCATTGTTTACATTCATTTGTGTTTATTTATTAAATATTAAATGAAAAGATCCATGCTACTTCTTCGTGTGGTTTTCATTACAAATTGCAGCATTAAATGGCAATGTTGTTTTATTGGGTCATTGAATTGCGGGTCTGAACATCAGCGCAGCAAAGGACAGCAGAAAACAGGGACTCTCTGAGACTCTGAGAGCTCCAGTAGAACCAGGGTGGGGGACTCTGAGAGCTCCAGTAGAACCAGGGGGGGGGACTCTGAGAGCTCCAGTAGAACCTGGGGGGGGGACTCTGAGAGCTCCAGTAGAACCAGGGTGGGGGACTCTGAGAGCTCCAGTAGAACCTGGGGGGGGGACTCTGAGAGCTGCAGTAGAACCAGGGGGGGGACTCTGAGAGCTCCAGTAGAACCAGGGGGTGGGACTCTGAGAGCTCCAGTAGAACCAGGGGGGGGGGACTCTGAGAGCTCCAGTAGAACCTGGGGGGGGGACTCTGAGAGCTCCAGTAGAACTAGGGGGGGGGACTCTGAGAGCTCCAGTAGAACCTGGGGGGGGGACTCTGAGAGCTCCAGTAGAACCAGGCGGGGGGACTCTGAGAGCTCCAGTAGAACCAGGGGGGGGACTCTGAGAGCTCCAGTAGAACCAGGGGGGGGGGACTCTGAGAGCTCCAGTAGAACCAGGTGGGGGGACTCTGAGAGCTCCAGTAGAACCAGGGGGGGGGACTCTGAGAGCTCCAGTAGAACCTGGGGGGGGGGACTCTGAGAGCTCCAGTAGAACCAGGGGGGGGGACTCTGAGAGCTCCAGTAGAACCAGGGGGGGGACTCTGAGAGCTCCAGTAGAACCAGGGGGGGGACTCTGAGAGCTCCAGTACAACCTGGGGGGGGGACTCTGAGAGCTCCAGTAGAACCTGGGGGGGGACTCTGAGAGCTCCAGTAGAACCTGGGGGGGGGACTCTGAGAGCTCCAGTAGAACCAGGGGGGGGGACTCTGAGAGCTCCAGTAGAACCAGGGGGGGGGGGACTCTGAGAGCTCCAGTAGAACCAGGGGGGGTGGTGTGGGACTCACCTTCCTCTCCAGGTGTCTCTCCAGGCGGGTCAGAGCCTCTGTCTCTCCCCCGGGCCACACGGCAGACGGCAGGCCCTCCGTGTCGAAACCTGCAGGGACCAGGGAGCTGGTTAACCACTTATTAGGATGTTCTCAGTGGATCTATATGTTATATATATATATATATATATACACACAGTTCAGGCAAGAACAAAAGATAAAGAAAGAAAGAGATAAGAAGAAAGAGAAAGAAGAGATAAGAAGAAGAAAGAGATAGAGACAGAAGAAAGACTATGATTTTGCTGAGGTGGAGGGAGGTGGGCTACAGGTGAAGGGAGGTGGGCTACAGGTGGGCTACAGGTGGAGGGAGGTGGGCTACAGGTGAAGGGAGGTGGGCTACAGGTGGGCTACAGGTGGAGGGAGGTGGCTAGGTGGAGGGAGTGGCTACAGGTGGGCTACAGGTGGAGGGAGGTGGGCTACAGGTGGGCTACAGGTGGAGGGAGGTGGGCTATAGGTGGAGGGAGGTGGGCTACAGGTGGAGGGAGGTGGGCTATAGGTGTATACAGGTGGAGGGAGGTGGGCTACAGGTGTATAGAGGTGGAGGGAGGTGAGCTACAGGTGGAGGGAGGTGGGCTACAGGTGGAGGGAGGTGGGCTACAGGTGTATACAGGTGGAGGGAGGTGGGCTACAGGTGTATAGAGGTGGAGGGAGGTGGGCTACAGGTGGAGGGAGGTGGGCTACAGGTGTACAGAGGGGTGGAGGGATTGAACCAACGTCCCCACTCACCCAGCTCCTCCAGGGAAGGGACGCCGAACTTGTCGTCGTGGTCGTCGGAGAGCGGCGTGGTGCACTTCCACATGGCCCCGGCCGTGATGGACTCGGCGGGGACCTCCACCGGCTCCATGCGGCTGATCAGCGTCTGGAACCGCTTGTAGGTGAGGGGGGACTGGCCTCCGTTCAGCTCTATGATCCTGAGGAGGAAGAGGAGGAGGAGGAGGAGGAGCGTGATGTGTTGGGGTCAAAGGTCAAGTTTAGAGGTAGTTACGGCTCTATTAATGTACGATATTGATCCATTATTCTTCCTGTCTTTTTTTCCCTGTCATGTTCTTTAAAAATACATTCATTTCTATTTATGTTTTGATTTCAAAACGAACATTTCAAATAACTGTCGTATTTTTAGGATTTTACAAATAAACAGTTAACTTATATTTTTTATAAATAAACTTATAAGACACACTATTCATTATGCATTGGATTGCACGGAGACAGCCGAAGCGGGGAGGAGGAGGAGGAGGAGGAGGAGGAGGAGGAGGAGGAGAGGAGGAGGAGGAGGAGGAGGAGGAGGAGGAAGACGAGGAAGACGAGGAGGAGGAGGAGGAGGAGGAGGAGGAGGAGGAGGAGGAGGAGGAGGAGGAGGAGGAGGAGGAGGAGGAGGAGGAGGAGGAGGAGGAGGAGGGTGACCTACTTGTCCAGATGGTACAGCGTGTGGGAGATGCGGACGGTCACCTCCACCCCGGCCTCGCAGGCCAGCTTCTTGATGGCCGCATCGCGCTCCTTCCCGAAGGGCTCCGAGTCGTACTCGTACGACAGGCGGCTGATCTCCCACTCCTGGGGGGGGGGGGGGAAGAGCCAATGGGAAACCAGAACACAGAGGCGTCAGAGGTGGAAGGGGGGCGGGGCTTAAAGTAAAGTATTTTTGCATCCACGTCATCCCTGACGTCAACAACACCCAAGATGGAACAATAACAAATGAGCCACCTGTTGTTTGGCCTTGAAGGGAACAGAGTGGTGGGGGGGTGGTGGGGGGGGGGTGGGTGAGTGGGGCGGTGGGGTGGGGGGGGGGGTGGGGGGTTACCTTGAACAAGCGGGGGAACACATCTGTGGGCTGGCCTCTTATCACGAACAGGCGGGAGTTGAGTTTACGGAGAATGGCGTCCAGATCCTCCAGACTCTGGAGAAGAAACCTGGAAAACACACACGGGACATTTTAACGAATAGCCCGAAAACGATTATCTATTAGTAATAAGAAATTTGATCATAAAAAAACAAAACAACAACACATTAACACACTGTTTGGTTGCTTTTCTGTGTACATTGACATTGTCATTTTTGTTCTAATAAATAGTTGGGGTTTTGTTTTTGACTGCTTGTCAGACCACGTGAGCAAAGACATCTTGTTGGACATCTCTGGTGACATGGTGTGACTTGGGCCTTTCTCATCAAGGATCATCTTCTTTCCGACTAACCGCACCGGGAGCCAATGTGTGAACTTCTAGTGCTCGATAGGATATTCCAGATTATGAAGATGTTTAATTGCCATGTGTAACAAGTACAATGAAATGCTTACTCCCCACTCCCTCCCGCAGTATTCATTTCCTCCAATATGACTTCATCACTTAATTCATACTGTTGAAGAGTCCCTGAGTCACAGCTAGGACTAAAACAGTTACTTCCTGTTACAAACAGGAAACAGGATCCACCACTTCAGACAACTTCAGCCTGTAAAATCGTCACGTTATCTTAAGCAAGCCTAGAGGGGGGGGGGGGGGGGGTCACCTATAGTTCCGTCTTAGTAGCAGTGGCGTGCTGCTACGCAGACCCGACACTAGTGGGCAGCAGAGCACAAGAAATCTTCAGTTTCAGAAGAAGAGCTGAAGGTTTCACAATCAGGTGATTTTGTTGGCCAACCCTCACATAACTTCCACATGAGCTCCAGCCGACGGCGAGGCCTGCGTATACAAGATATTTATTTGCCACTTGTAACAAGTACATTGGAATGCTCCCATTCCCTCCAGCAGTATAAATATCAAAAAAACAATACCATACAATAATATATACAATAAAAATAACAAAAAAGGACAGCAAAGTGACTGACAGATGGTATGAACAACTGTTGAATGTGCAAAAAGATTTAAAAGTATTTAAAGTGCAGTAGTGCAGCAGCATCATGAATACAGTATGAAAGCATTGCTTCCCACAAAGCTTTACCGTTGCCACAGCAACAATGGTACGTCGGACCAGTTTGAACGGTTAACCGTTCCTTTGCCGTTAATTCGGCCAGGGATGACGCAACGAGAGGTCTCCAGGGCCATGGAGGACCACCTGCACCGCTCCCGGAGAAGCTTGGCAGGCAGCCGCTAAATGTTCAACACGCGGCAGGAAAAGCGCGCGCAGTGGGAGGGGAGGGGCAACGGGCCGGGGAGCAGCTCAACGTCATGTTCCGTGTTCTGGTGTCTGGTGTCAGACCCTTAGCGTCACACGGGTTTAAACCCAGCCGCCTGTTCCGCCTGTTCGGGTTTCAGATCACTTGAATCCACAACAACCACACAAAAAGGCATTACACAATTTCTCTATTTATAGATTATTACATTTACATTTACATTTAGGGCATTTGGCAGACGCTTTTATCCAAAGCGACTTACAAGGTGTACATTTGTTGAAATAATAAGATTATAGATTGGCTAAGGATTTTGTTACATCCATAAACCTCCCGAGTGACAAGCATGTCACAGGAGACAGTCTCCTCCATCCTTCCATGTAATCGGTAAGGGACCTGAATGCACATATGAATATACAGACTGATAGAGTGTGTGTGTTTCCAATCAACTGGATTCTGAAGTCACATTGCTGGATTCTACTTATTTTACTGTAACAAGTAACAAGCGTGGTTCTGTGGTTGTTTGCATTCAGGGAAAACCAGCAAAGTAGACACCTAGACTGGAACTAAACACTTATACTGCGTGATAATGTACTCAGGATAATATGCGTCGAAGCGCTCACAGAGAAGAGACAAAGATAAAGTAGTCCAGCGTTGCTCGTGGCCATATTGATACTATAACACGCTGTACTTTCCATTAAAGTCAGACGAGATAACAGAACCGGAATGCCTTTATTGACACTGTACAAGTACAACCAAGGCACATGCTGCCCTGACGAGGTCAGACACCTGAACAACAAGCAGTGGAATACTTTGAAGGAAAGGAGAGTGGAGGATATTCTCAATTGATTGAACGGTAAATGATGTCTGAAGTGGCTATTAATATTGAATGTGAATGTAATATTGAGGTGTATTTAATGTTTCAAATGTGGATGTGATCACATGTTTGTTGTGCAGTGGAGAGGGGTATTGATGGCACACTGTTGTGTCTGTTAGGTAAGGTGCAGCTGTGTGTGTGTGTGTGTGTGTGTGGTGTGTGTGTGTGTGTGTGTGTGTGTGTGTGTGTGTGTGTGTGTGTGTGTGTGTGTGTGTGTGTGTGTGTGTGTGTGTGTGTGTGTGTGTGTGTGTGTGTGTGTGGCTAATACAATAACAACAGTTGGGTTGCCAAGATATTCTACTACGCTGCTAATACATTCTCGGAAAGCATAACATAGCCTAGCGTAGCATAGTCTCACAAATTAGACTTTGATGAAGATCGATGGGTCAATATCACAAACAGTACATACCTTTGTTTGAACCAGCTAACTAACACTAGCACTAAAATCAGTTGGAAGACCCATATGATTACGTCAAAAATGATTATTCTTTCTCGAAAACGTGACATTTCTGACCAACGATTGGAAGGGACAAAAAACAACTTCTGTCAAAAAGGTGAGACATCTGACCATGTGATGCGAGAAGAAAACAAACTAATTACTGCAAAAACTCAGGGACGTGAAACTAGAGTTGGACAGGACAGGACTCTAACACTGTTGCTATGCAACTCAACAATAGAACTGGGCGAAAAACTAAGAGCAAAAATGCACAGTAAAATTAGTATTTTAAATATTTATACAGTATATATTGGTGTTTTTTTTTACTTCATACTCTGGCACTTTAGTTTCTGTTTAGGTATGTGGATGATTTATAAGCAATCAGCTGCTGGCATAGTTACTCATATATATATATATATATATATATATATATATATATATATATGTGTGTGTGTGTGTGTGTGTGTGTGTGTGTGTGTGTGTGCATGTGTGTTAAAACACCCACAAGACGTTAAAGCACGACTCACTCCAGAATGCACACTGGGAAACAATCCAATCTTTATTTGGCTGCAGTTTGACATTGGGTGACAGCATGGATTACCCAACAGGAGTTACGTGTCTAATAGGCGTCAAAACCTGGCCCCTCGGGGATGAGTGGCGCATAGGGTAACACAACATACATGAGATGTGACTTGAAGTACTAACACACACACACACACACACACACACACATATATATATATATATATATACACACACACAACGCTGGTTCTGCACCAACCGGTGGGCCGTCGTGATGTAACGACTGTGGACTAGCATTGCGTGGGATGAAGGCAGAAATGCAGGCTGCAGGGTTATCTCTCCATCACCTGACCGCACTTCAACCCCATCCCACCTTACCTATCCTCCACATTCATGCACACGCAAGCGCAACGCAATGGCAATCAGTCATACTTTACACCACTTTGTATATGTGTATATCCTAAAAAACAATACTTGTATTGTTCTACCTTTGTGTACCCTAAGCCATCGCGGATAATACAGTAGGAACGCGTCTGTTCAGACTTGAGGTGGGAAATATCAACAGAAAACAACAAACTAAATGAACTTTTGGGTTGTCAGAAGGAAGCCCAACATAATAATATAAAATGACTTAAATCAGGCCAGAGTAAATAGGCTTACATTCTGGTCCTGCTTTTAACAAAACACCTGTACCCCCCCACCCCCCTCCCCGCCACCACCCTGACCTGTTAAATCATGAACCTACAAACCCACCGCTACGGTCGACTGTTGTTCCCCCCCCCCCCCCCTCTCTACTCACCTCCACCTGCTGATGCCCACGTTGGAGGAGCCGGCGAACCAGGGGTCCAGGATGTAGACGCAGCGCACCGTGTCCGCCCCCTGGATGGAGTCCTTCAGCGCCGGGTTGTCGTGGAGCCTCAAGCCCTTCCTGAACCAGTGGATAGTGTTCACCACCATCACTCAACTGGACCGGTTCTTCTTGGGGGGGGGGGGGGGGGATAAAGAGTCTTTCTTTAAGTGAATAAATTAATAAATCGGCTTTAATCCGCTGTGAGTGATGTTCTTCTTGCTTCTGGCTTCGTCACAACAACAACAACCAATAAAACGGAGAGGAAAAGAAAAGGATTGTTGAAAAGGATTGATCAGTCCACTGACAGTCCGACTTTTTTTTTTTTAAACTAACCTTGTTCTAAAATAACCTTCTCCATCGTGTCAAAGAGCGTACTGAGTGTTGACTATCATCAGCACCATTTGGTCCCACGGGTGAGCGCTCTCTCCTCCGGCAACGAACCCGACGGGCTTTAGGACCCTGCTCCTGTTGTATAACTCGTTTTTTTTCCAAATTGTGGAAATATAATGTGTAAAATATGCTTCTTCTTTTTTTGATTGGCACGTTGGTTTATCAACGCTCTATCAACTAAAGCAATGAGTTACGCGGCTATACGCCAAATTAATTCGCAAAACAACACGAAATCAAATCAAATCAATAGTCGTCCGAACACAACACTTATCGATAAGTCTCGTCGATAAGTCCGTCTAGTAACGAAGTCCTACTTGGTGGTGTCCACTGGTGGTGGTGTTGTTGTGGTGCTGGTGTTCCTCGGCGGCTCAGTGTGATGGAGAGGAGAGGCAGACTCGCACCTTGGACGTAACCCAGCCTGGCCACGCCCACACGCCACCGTGACCCCGCCCCCCAGGATGACGTAGTACGTAGCTTGGAGGCTCGCCATTGGTGAACGCCGCGGTTCGTGTTGCCGAAGTCGTCCGAGTGGTCACGTTTCTGCAACGCTTCCCGCCGGCAGCCCGAATCTATTTACGATATTTTTTCCCCCACAAACGTATATTGATAATAATCGATATAAATGACATAACCGCCTATTTTATGTATTTATATTAATTTACCTTTCAATATGTTGGGAAATTAATCGACTACTAATGAGTGAACGCGGCAAAAAGACCCGGATTGTCACATGAACCGCGGCTTGATCTTAGCGGAGGAGTACGGCCACTTGAGTCGTGTGTCGTGTGCGTGTCGTCTGTTTGTGTGTGCGTGTGTGTGTGTGTGTGTCGTGTGTGTGCATGGGTGTGTTTATGTCGTGTGTGTGTCGTGTGCGCGTGTGTGTCTGGGCGTGTGTGTGGTCGTGTGTCAGTTGTGTGTGGGTCGTGCATGTGCGTGTGTGCGTGTGAGAGTAAAAATGGTTTAAATAAAGCAACCAAAATAAACGCAGCGACGTTTAAGGTTTAAGGTTTGTATTATATGATACTAATACTACTTTTTGCAGTGCCCATTATTTTAATATTACCGTGGGTATTAATACTACTAGTAAGTACATGTGGAGTTAGAGGCGTACTTTAGTTTAACATACTAGTATTCATGGTGTACACACAGGACGTGTCAAAAAAGTAAGATGTGTCACACACATCTTACTTAAAGGGGCGGGACAGTGCAGGGTGTTGTGGTTGGTGTGTGTGTGTGTGTGTGTGTGTGTGTGTGTGTGTGTGTGTGTGTGTGTGTGTGTGTGTGTGTGTGTGTGTGTGTGTGTGTGGTGCGTGTGTTGTCTTTTGGCCACACGGTGGCGGTGTGGCGTCACGGACACCGTGTTACAGGCTAAACGCCTACATTTTCTTTGAACTTTAAAATATATTATAGGCCTACATTAAAAACCTTTCACCCACAGAGCCCCGAAAGCTGACATTTAATTAGCAACCTAAATGCTTATTTTTGGGGCAGCACGATAGCTCAGTCTACTGGGACTTGGGGGCTTGGGAACCGGAAGGTCGCCGGTTCAAGTCCCCGAAACACCCGGGCACTGCCGAGGTGCCCTTGAGCAAGGCAGCAGACCCCTACCCTGCTCCCTGGGCAGCTGTATATACAATAGCTGCCCACTGCTCCTTATTCTAGGATGGGTTAAACGCAGAGAAACACATTTCACTGTGTGTGTTTACATGTATGTGACCGATAAAGTGGATTAAATCCTCCAGATTTAGATTCAGATTATTTTAAAGACATGATAAACATCTGCGTAACGTAGCCTAGCTTATTCCCCCCCCCCCCCTCTAAAACAGCATGATTGATTGTAGATGGTGATGTCTTTAATGTTGACTATTTATTTATTGGTTGCTGTTACCAAGCAACTAAAATGTTGTCTTTGCAGGATTAATTAGAGGGGGAGTGATTAATTATATATAAGCACAACACAGAGTGTGCGCGTGCGTGTGTGTTTGTGCATTATTTAAAAAAAAGACCTGCCTAGCCCTACATAATTAACTTTTCCTTTGCTATTTGTTTGTACCGACTGTTAGGATACGTGTTCTCATGTGTTAATATGAGTATGTGCTCATAGTACAGTGTGTTTTGTATTGTAATACTTAGTGCACCTCTATTACAAGAGTTACGTTGTTCTGTGTACACGAGTGGATGTCAATCCCATGATGTGTATGTTTAATACTTTCAGGTGCCGACTTTGTTCCATAAAGTGGGTTGTTTGGCTGCAGTACTGAGGAGAGTACCTACCGGTGCTGTGAGGAATGGAACACCAAGCAGAGGAAGGACTATGAAGAGTGTCAGGGCCAGGAATAAACTAACTAAAGATGAGAGGACGGTTTTTATTTTATTTTGCATGTCGAAAATCAATTCGAAATATCGAGAATAAAGTCGAAATGGTATTTCGACTTTATTCTCGGGAGTGAGGAGAGAGGAGGGGGGGGGAGTGAGGAGAGAGAGGGGGGGGGGGAGTGAGGAGAGAGGGGGGGAGTGAGGAGAGAGGGGGGGAGTGAGGAGAGAGGAGGGGGGGGTGAGGAGAGAGGAGGAGGGGAGTGAAGAGAGAGGAGGGGGGGGGAGTGAGGAGAGAGGGGGGGAGTGAGGAGAGAGGAGGGGGGGTGAGGAGAGAGGCGGAGGGGAGTGAAGAGAGAGGAGGGGGGGGAGTGAGGAGAGAGGGGGGGAGTGAGGAGAGAGGAGGGGGGGTGAGGAGAGAGGCGGAGGGGAGTGAAGAGAGAGGAGGGGGGGAGTGAGGAGAGAGGGGGGGGAGTGAGGAGAGAGGGGGGGAGTGAGGAGAGAGAGGGGGGAGAGTGAGGAGAGGGGCGGGGAGTGAGGAGAGAGGGGGGGAGTGAGGAGAGAGGGGGGGGAGTGAGGAGAGAGGAGGGGGGGTGAGGAGAGAGGCGGAGGGGAGTGAAGAGAGAGGAGGGGGGGGAGTGAGGAGAGAGGGGGGGAGTGAGGAGAGAGGGAGTGAGGAGAGAGGGGGAGGAGTGAGGAGAGAGGGAGGGGGGGAGTGAGGAGAGAAGAGAGGGGGGGAGTGAGGAGAGAGGAGAAGGGGGGGTGAGGAGAGAGGAGAGGGGGGGAGTGAGTGAGGAGAGAAGAGAGGGGGGTAGTGAGGAGAGAGGGGGAGTGAGGAGAGAGGGGGGGGAGTGAGGAGAGAAGAGAGGGGTGGGAGTGAGGAGAGAGGGGGAGTGAGGAGAGGGGGGGTGAGGAGAGAGGGGGGGAGTGAGGAGAGAGGGGGGTGGAGTGAGGAGAGGGGGGGTGAGAAGAGAGGGGGGGAGTGAGGAGAGAGAGGGGGGAGGTGAGGAGAGAGGAGAGGAGTGAGGAGAGGAGAGGGGGGAGTGAGGAGTGAGGAGAGAGGGGGGGAGTGAGGAGAGAGGAGAGGGGGGTGAGGAGAGGAGAGGAGGGGGGGAGTGAGTAGAGAGGGGGGGAGTGAGGAGAGAGGAGAGAAGGGGGGGGAGTGAGGAGAGAGGGGGGGAGTGAGGAAAGAGGAGAGGAGAGGAGGGGGGAGTGAGGAGAGAGGGGGGGGGGGTTGAGAAGAGACGGGGGGGGGGAGTGAGGAGAGAGAGGGGGGGAGTGAGGAGAGAGAGGGGGGTGAGTGAGGAGAGAAGAGAGGGGAGAGGGGGGAGGACAGATGGCTCAGCACGCCGATGAATCATCTCTCCACACCACCAACTGTTCCGCATCTCCCCATGGCGGCCCCGGGATCCATCCAGCGTAGTCATGGTTCTCCATCCCTCCTCTCCTCTCCTCGCCTCCTCCTCTCCTCGCTTATAGGGGAGATATCATCATCATTATTACATATTTCATATACTGAGAGTATTGAGTGAAACTAGCTGTAGGAGAGCACCTGTTCGGGGCTCTGTGTGCGATGGGGGTGGTGGACTATAATTCTAGATGTTTTTCTAGAGGTTAACAACTAAAAACAAATAAACCATCCTGCATGGTCGTCCCCCTTTTGGTTTGGGTCCCTGGGGGGCCCTAAATAAAACTAATGGAATCACACCTTAAACGAACCATTAATCATGTGTAAACAAGCTGTTTTGGTAATATCCTTATCGATCGGGTCAAGAATCTATTGATATTTCCGATACCTGCCCAATTCTACAGGACTGGAAGCCTTATACACATGTGTGTGTGTGTGTGTGTGTGCATGTGTGTATGTGTATGTGTTCGTATATGTGTATGTGTGTGTGTGTCAAGTCAAGTCCAGTTTATTGTCACTTCACAATTTACACAAGTATAAAGCAGTGGGTGAAATACCCCTCTCTCTACAAAACACAGTTATATGTGTGTGTATGTGTGTGTATGTGTTCCTGTATGTATGTATGTGTGTGTGTGTGTATGTGTATGTGTTCCTGTATGTATGTATGTGTGTGTGTGTATGTGTTCCTGTATGTATGTATGTGTGTGTGTGTGTATGTGTATGTGTTCCTGTATGTGTGTGTGTGTGTTCGTGTATGTGTATGTTTATGTGTGTGTGTGTGTGTGTGTGTGTGTGTTCCTGTATTTGTATGTATGTGTATGGATAAGATACAAGATTTTTATTTGCCATTTGTAACAAGTGCATTGGAATGCTTACTCCCCGTTCCCTCCCGCAGTGAAACATCTTAAAAACAACACCATAAAAAAAATATATATATAATAATAATATAATCAAAAAACAAAAAAAGATACATGTACATGGTTTTTTGATTTTATTAGATTTTTTACAAAAATGTTTCAAAAACATTTAAAGTGCCAGTAGTGCAGCAGCATCATGAATACAGTGCAGTAGCTGTGATGAGTCCAGAAAGTCCAGCTCAGTATGTAAGTGTGATGTTAATGACATGTTATGATAGTGTAATGTTAATGACATGTTATGATAGTGTAATGTTAATGACATGTTATGATAGTGTAATGTTAATGACATGTTATGATAGTGTAATGTTAATGACATGTTATGATAGTGTAATGTTAATGACATGTTATGATAGTGTAATGTTAATGCCATGTTATGATAGTGTAATGTTAATGACATGTTATGATAGTGTAATGTTAATGCCATGTTATGATAGTGTAATGTTAATGACATGTTATGATAGTGTAATGTTAATGCCATGTTATGATAGTGTAATGTTAATGACATGTTATGATAGTGTAATGTTAATGACATGTTATGATAGTGTAATGTTAATGACATGTTATGATAGTGTAATGTTAATGACATGTTATGATAGTGGCAGCACTCCTAGCAGTTCAGTAGGTCACTGCCTGTGGATAAAAAACGATCCTTAAACCTGGTGGTCCTTGCTGTACAGATGCTGCGCAACCGGGGACCAGACGGTAGGGGGGAGATGAGATGTTACCCAGGGTGTTTGCAGTCCTTTATGATGGACATGGCCTTCTTCCAACATCTGGTCCTAAAGATCTCCTCAATGCATGGAAGTGCACACCCGATGATCTTCTCTGCCGTCCTCACGACCCTCTGGATGTCTTTCTTGTCCTGTTCAGTGGTGTTGTCGTACCACACAGTCACGCCACTCGTTCTCGCTCTCTGCGGTGCCACGGTAGAAGTTCACTAGCCACCTCTGGCCTATTCCGCTTTTTCTGAGGCACCACAGAGCATTGAGGCTGGTGTGCCTTCTTCAGCATGACCTCCGTGTTGCGGGTCCACGCCAGGTCATCGGAAATCTGTAGCCCAAGGAAACGGAAGCAGCTGACGGCTTCCACCGGTGTCCCGTCCAGGCTGATGGTGGAGTTGGTGCCCCGGTGGCTCCTGAAGTCCACCATGAGCTCCTTGGTCTTGCTGACATTCAGTGCGAGGCTGTTGTCCTCACACCATCGCGTCAGCTGGACCACCTCATCTCTGTACTTGATAATCAGATTATTGCTGTGTACAGCCAGGGACTGAGGCAGCAGCCTTGGGGTGCTCCGGTGTTGAGGACCAGATGTTGTTCCCAATCTTCACCACTTGAGGCCTGCCCGTCAGGAAGTCCATAATCCAGTTACAGATGGGGGCGCCCAGACCTAGGTCCCTCAGTTTCAGGACCAGCTTGGAGGGAACGATGGTGTGTATGTGTATGTGTGTGTGTGTGTGTATGTGTGTGTGAGTGTATATATGTGTGTGCTGTGTGTGTGTGTGTGTGTGTGTGTGTGTGTGTGTGTGTGTGTGTGTGTCTGCTTTATGCGATTCCGGGAATATTTAATTCCTAAAAGCTTACAATGTGCTATCATATTTTCATAAACTGTGGGCTGTACCAATAAGTGGATCCATAAACTGGTGATTATCACCATTATCTGGTGATAATCTGATAATCTGGTGTAATCCACTATAGTGCGTGTAGTGTACATGTGGACGGTTGACGGTATTATGATTATGATTCGTTTTTGAGGGATCGATGCGGGCCGGGATGGAGCCCCGCCCCCCGCGGAGACTCCTGTGCCGCGCGTGTACACACGTACGTACGTACGTGCGTGCGTATAACGAGTGGGGCCGAGCGCTCCGGTTACGCGCCGAGCGCTCCGCGGTAACGCGCAATAAGT